>OX387186.1:47131024-47193165 GCA_947561395.2 Buxus sempervirens
CATCAGCGCATCCAACGAAAAATATTCATCGAATGTGTGTATAATTCTGATTATTGTTCCTTATGACATGTCATGATTCATTACTCTGAATTCAAAGCTTCTGCAAATTATAAAAGCACAACTGTCTTCCAGTTAGTATGTTATGTCACCAATACATATTCATAACCATATTTGATACAATCAAGAAAAATTGATATTGAACTATGCGCGTAGAAGAAACTAGAAAAAACGTACGCACCTCCAAAAACCAATCATACAGCGCAAAGAAAAGAGGCCGGCCAAACAGGTCAGAGACCGCGCCTTCCGCTTGGGGCATTGACCCTAAACTACCACCGCTTAAAATATTAGTCAGAAGGTTGCTTGCATTGTCTAGTAGGTTTCTTCTTGTCTTTGACTCTTCTGTATTAGTTGATTGACATCTACAAGAGGATAAACATTAAGAACAAGGTTACAAAATATAACTAGGGATTTAATACTTATATTCATTCTTTTTTTTTTTCTTTTTTTTCCTGATAAGAATTTTCAAGTTTCAACCATTATTTATTGAAAATTTTATTAAAATTAATTATTAGCCCTAAAAAAACAAAACAAAAAGCAAAAAGGTCTCAACATACGCTTCTGAGAAAATCGATAGCATGGCTGCCGGAACATCACCCCGGCAGCCATAGCATGGGGCATTTGGAGAGAAAGTAACCACAGAATTTTCAGAAATCAAGAAAGAAATTCTGCAACTCTAGAGAAAAAAATCCTACGTATGATGTATGATTGGGTAATATCGGAGAATTGCTTGTCCAATATTCCTTTTCATGAGTTTTGTTTTGGGGATTCATTTCCAGACTGAGGAGTGATTGCATTTTATTTTCTTTCTTTTCGAGGAATACCTGTTTGTTCCTCGTTCTTTTGTAGTCTTAGGTATATACTCTATGTACCATCAAGTCTTATTTTTATATTCTACTACATTAATATATATTCCCCTTGATTACCGATCAAAAAAAAAAAATCGAATTCTTCTTCTGTTTAAAAAATTGCAAATAATTCAAGGAAATAGGGATAACAATGATAAAACAAACAATTGAAAATTCGGAGTAGGACTATAAAAATCAACAAGGTTTGGGAGGATGATTCAATGGATAAGCAGACGACACCCACCGCCCAAAAATAGAAAAAAAACCCCGGAAATTGCCCACCTGAATCGAGACCCCCTTTTCTTGGAATTCAAAAGGGGAGTGCAGTTTGAGTTCAAATTTTTGGGTTTCGAAGTACCCATGAAAGAAAAATCATTATATTGAAAACCGCCACTAAGGACCACCGGGAGCCGCAGCAGAGCAGTATCCATGGCGGAGTGAGCATGAAGTAAGAAAGTAAGAACCACATATCTAGATAGAGAATTTAAAATTCGACTCCCTTATCATAATAGAGGCACTAACCACCAACGGAGTATAATGGCTGACGCCAGCATCACCGGATCGCCGTTGATTGTGCGAATTGTAATGTCAGCACCATTTTCCACGGTAGGTCCGGAGACACTAGACCTGATATCCCAACGACGGACTAGTGCGTTGTTATTCAAGTTTCCAACCAAACAAGAGCCTGGTTACCCAAAAAAAAAAAAAAAAAAAAGGATTCACGTCGTGCCCAACAGCCAATGGAATCCTCCACATCAGTGGCCACATTAAAAATAATGTGCTTGTGTTAGGGCTGCCGCTGATGTGGCGGATTCCCATTGACTGCTGGGCACCCAGCAGACGATGTGAATCCAAAAAAAATAAATAAACAAGAGCCTAATTTTTAGCGTGAGAGTCTATACGGATGGCAATGGGGGCGGGTTACCTGTTTAACCCGCCCCGCACGTAATGGTTAGGGTTTGGTTTCCCTAAAATCAGGGTTAAGGGCGAGTTAGAGTTTAGCCCAACCAGTCCAAACCCGATCTTCATATATAAAGATATATTTAATATGTTTTAAATGTTATTCGATTCATATTATATGTAAAAAAATACATATTTTTTAATAAATAAATTATTAATGCATATTTTCTATTTTTACAAAGCATTTTCTGTATTGTATTTCACCGACGGGGGGCAGACCCCCCACCCCCCCCCCCCCCCCCCCCCCCCCCGCCCGCCTCGCTACCAACCCGATAGGGAGTGGGGTAGGGTTTGGTATTTGCTAAACTCCTGCAAATTTTAGTAGCCATGAAATATTGCACATGACAATATCTCAATCAAGCAGTAGATTCTACTGTAGTAGACTAGAGCACACGCTTTCACCCCTTGGTTGGAAGATCTACTGTAACCGATGGCTAAATTTTGTGTGCACGTTAGGATATCACAAATCTAATTATTTGGGTATTCTACCTTTTTTGGGTTTGAAATCCTCTGTGGTCATTAGTTGTTGCTGCCAATGCAACTTTATTCAGATGTTAACATATGGAACATTCAACGGTTGCAGAATGTTTGTTTTGAAAATGTAAAATATGTATATATATATATATATATATTTAGATGCTTCACATGGCTGCAGGGATAGCAGCAATAAATGGTGGCAGATGATATCATCCCCTTTTTTTTGCCTAATGTCCAAGACCCAAAGAATTATTTAGATGCTTCCTTACTATTAACAGTTTATACTTGGGCTTCAAAGAAACTAGATGGTAAACCTAATTATTAGGGTGTTTTAAGGGATGATCAAGGAATATTTGCTGGGCATGGATAGCCTTGGGGACTATAAAACTCTCATGGGACCGGTGTGTTTTAGAAAATTTGACTAGAAAATTTCTTGGAGTCACTATCGTGCATACAAGCAGAGTGTGGATAATTAAGGTTCACTTGGAAGATGAGAAGATGGTAGAATTGTTTGCATGTTTTATAATCTCGCCTTTTACATGTATTGCTTTCGTATTAAACTGGAATATTCTTTCAACTTTGTATCATTTTCTAGTTAAATATTCTAAAATTCTAGTAGCATGAGAAATCCCATATAATATATATATATTTTTGGAACTCAAGGTATCCGGGCCCGCTTATGCTCAACCGACTAATCCCTGAGGGCCCATATAAGACCCCTGCAACTCACATGGTCCAGTTAAGTCTAAGGTCCATAGACCTTATGCAGGTAGCCCCAAAGAATTGATAACACCTAAGAGGTTTGGAACCTGAGAAATCCCATATTACAAATGAATAAAAATCTATTTAACTGAAGCCTATGAAATATTTTCCGATTCTAGCTGTCCTTTTATTTGGTCACAAAAATCCCTTGAAAGACTCATGTATCTAATAAAAACTATCCACCCAAATACTTCTATCTTATCAAGCCCAACGTGCCTATCCCACAAAAAACTATCATCTAAAGAGATAAAAAACTGTCATCCAAAGAGATCTCATGTTTACTATCTATGTCTACATGCAGTAATGCACATGCCTTCTCTAGTTTTCTTTGAACAAAGCGAGAGGGAAGTATAGAGGTAGAGTGTTTCACTTTGTTTGCTTTTTTGTATCCATTTTCTACCCAAAATTTCCTTTCAAACACTTTCTAGCACCTCAATTTTCATCCAAAACATAGAAGGAAAAAAAAATAAAGTAAAATGGCACTGCACATTGTGGCACCTCAATTTTCAGCTTAATGACAATTGGAATTTTGAAGTCTCCATTATTCATCAAAGGTGACCTGTTCGCACCCTAAAACCATAGATAGTACCAACTCTTAATTTTGGTGACTTGAAAATGGAGGTACCCACACGCAAAACAAAACCTAGTACAATATATATACTTATACTTAGTGGAATTATTCTTAAACTAAAGGATCCCCTATCAAGTGGATGTAAACACCCCAAATTGCACTAAAATATGAGAAAATAATAAAAATATGTTTAAAATATATTAATTAAGTTTTGACATATGTTGAAACCTCAAAATCATGTGAGTGCCCGTATTTATCATACGAATTATATCACTTTTGTTCTGTTTGTATATAGTATACGGATGCGCCTGTATATAGCATACGGATGCATTCGTATATAGCATACGGGCAGATTCATGCCTTCCCTCATGCGTGCAAGTGGCTGCCACGTGTCGATCAGAAGCTTCGGCCGTTACACCACGTTGGCAATGCACGTGGGTGCGTAACAGAATCTTATCCGTAACTATTGTGCGGAGTTCAATTATATTTGTCCTGTCCGTATATATCATACAGTTTGGGCAAAACCGTATGATATATACAGACACGGCTATTTTGATCAATTTCGGGAAAGCCCAAGATCTGAGTCTTATTTACCCTTTGTACCTCTCTCTGGGAGACTCGATCTACCCTATTTGCCCTCCGAAACTTGTAGATTTACTTCAATTCATGCCTTAGACTTGAATTGGAAGAATCTAGAAGGGTATTTTGGCATACCCTTGGCCTTGCCTATAAATAGAGGGTCTCTCATCTTACAAATGGCTGATAATCTAAAAGATTGAGGGCTCTTGAAGAAAAAGGGAAACTCTGCCCAACTCTCCACTCAAGCATTCAAGCAACCAAAGTAAGATTCTAAGCCTTCTCTCCTCATTTTTCCTTCAATTCAAGCACTCTCTCCTTCTACATTTCTGTAAATAAGGCCTGATTTGTGTTTGAAAACCCAAAACCCATACTCAAAATACTTTAAGCACCCTCTCTAGCCGTTAAAAACGTGAAGAGAGAGCTAGAGGAAACAAGTATTGGAATGAATCTTTAGGTTAGAACCATTTGTGATGAAATACTTGTATGATTCATGTTGAATTCGTGTGTATGATTACTATTTGCATATGATTTTGTTGTAAATCTGGAGAAAATTACATGGGTCAATGCTCTTTATAGCATTAGATCTCAATTCTCTCCTCAAAATCTGATTTCCTATACAATCACATATACATTACTTGAATCTTGTCAAAATAGGCATAGATCTTAGATCTATTACGCTTAATATAGTAAATCTGAGATCAAAAGCCTTAAAGCAACTTCTCAGGACTTTGTGAGTGGTTTTTAACTGATTTTAATGTTTTAGAAAAGACCTCATGGTCTAATCTCTCTTGTTTGAGCAATTCGCATCAAATTTGGGTAGATTTGGCTCTTTCTCTCCAATTAATGAAAGATCTGAGTCAAGTCCTTGCCCTAAATCTTTTTGAGTATTTTTTCAACACATTTCAAGTGATTTTAAATCAGATCATGTGGATCAAACATATACACACACACTGTTTTGACTTGGTTTTACTTAAATTTTACAGATCTGGACAGAACCTGTACACTGTCTTGGATTATTCATAACTTCATCATACAGATGAATTTTTGAATGATTCTAGAGATATGTGATAGGTAAAGATGTCTAGTTTAATCCTGTAAAATTTGAGCAATTTATATGGAGTCAATTTTTCAAACCATTTGATTAAAGTTGATAGGTTAGATTAGATCAAATTGCTGAACTTAATTATCACTTTGATTGAGTACCAAAGGCTCATTTTAACTCCGATTTGAGTAATTTTAATTTTTGAGTCTTTATTTATGAGTTTACTTTCAAATCCAATTAGTTTCAAGAGTTTTTACTTTAATTTGAGCTATGTGTTTTTGATTGACCCCGTACTGCTTAATAGCAGATTACAGAGTTAATCTGTGATTCTCTAGGCATGTTTGAGAGGGCACATAAGCCACAAATGGATGAAGTTTTGAGTGAGGCCTATTCCATTCGAAAGATAGCACCTCATACTTCATTCATACCAATTTCCAATGATTTATATAGAGCCAATCTCCACGAATAGGCTTTCAAAGTCGGTTACTCACCGTTTTTACTGTTTTACAACAGCAACTTTGAACAAATGCATTTTCTTTGATTTCAATTGGATTTAATTGAATTTTTTACTGAATCTTATACTTCATATAAGCTTTCAAATGGCTTTGGTTTCGCTCAATTTGAGTATAAATTGAATAACTTATGATTGATTGAGTTTTCCAAGTTCAAATGGCTTAATCTTGAGTTGATTTTTCCAGATTTGTTTTAGTTTGTTTTTCTTTAAGTTTTACTTTGATTTTTATTTGATCATGAAATCCTAGAAGTGATATATTCATAGAGAGAGTCTAGGATCTATTGGATTACTCGTATGGAGGAATCACACATCTATTTGTTTATTTTACATTATTCTTTGAATGATCCTTGTTTGCAAGCACTATTAAGCATGAATAGCATATGGCAACCACCTTATGTGGATGAGTAGGGGTGCCTAATACCTTCTTCTATTCATAACCTAACCCCCTTATCCAATCTTTGGACAAGACCATATAGTAGAACTATTTTAGCTTTATTTTGTTTTTTTATGTTCACTTTGATGTCCATTCACACCTTAAATTGAATGGTGGCGACTCCAACATTTTATAAACCCCATGTGATGATTAGGAGATCATGTAGGTGATTTTCCATGTCTCACAACTGGCGACTCCGCTGGGGATTTCCTAGTGGGTTTAAGCCATGACTTGTTTGTTTGATTCATGCTTGTCTTTTTAGTTTTGTTTGTTTGCCGTTTTCCTTCATCATAATAACATGTTCTTTTGTTTGGTTTTGAATGACATGTAAATCATGATAATGTGATGAATGAGATGTATATGCTTGGTTAGGTTTAGAACCATGTGTATAAGGTTTATATTGTCAAACCATGCTTGATTGCATTTTTATCATGATAACATGTTTTGGTTTGGATTTTTAAGATCATGTGTTGATCATGAATGTGTTGAGCATGAGATCTGAATGCTTAATTGATGTTTTGAATATTTCAAGCATGCTCTCCATGTGTAAGACATGGGAAAAATCACCGGGATGATTTCCCCTCCGTCAACACACGGGCTCAACGTAAAAAATGGGAGAGTCGCCACCATTCAGAATTTTGAGGTCAGAATGGACACCAAAAGATTCAAAACAAGCAAAAATAGCTAAAAGGCAAATTCTAGAGTAAAAATAACTCTACTTGAAAATCAAATCTAGAGATGGGTAAGGGGATTAGATTATGAACGGGGAAGGTATTAGGCACCCCCATTCACCCACACAAGATGGTTGCCAAGTATTGTTCATGCAAAAAAGTAAGAAAGCTTGTTAAAATCATTAAAAAACATTGAAAAAGATTTAAACAAATGTGTAATATCTTCACATGAGAATCCAAGTGAATTTTAGATTCTCTTTTATGTCAATATCACTTCTGGAATATCACCAAAAGATGGAAATTAAAGCAAAAGTTGCACAAAACCAAATTGAGTGAAATCCGGAAAATTCGGTAAAAGATAATGCCATTTGTCTTGAAATCATTCAAATCCAACTTTAAATTGAATCAAACCAAATCCATTTGAAAGATTATGGTAAATAAGAGATTCATGCAAAATTTCAAGTAGATCCGGTTGAAAACCTAGGAGTTATGCCTCCTTTACAATTGCTGCTGGAGATAAACAAAAGTGACAAGTGGGCAAGTTGGGAAAACCATCTGGAAAAACCGGCTGCATATAAATTCATGAAATTTGGTGTGATTGAAGTCTGTATGGCCATCTTTCAAATGAAACTAGCCTCATACAAAAATTCATTCGGATGTGCCTTGGGTGGTCTCCCGAACAGGCCCCAAAGATCACAGATTTACCCAGAAAAGTGCCATTGAGCAGTTCTGAGTAAATCTGTTGCTCACGACACAAATGGAGTCAAAAAATTATGAAACCAACTGGATTTAAAACTATACTTCCATAGGAAAACTCATAAACAAGAATCACTCGAATCGGACTTAAAATAAACACATGGCGCTCAGTCGAAGTGACAAGTTTTGTATTCAGATCAGAACTGACCAATCAAATTCGACAGAGAGGTGTCAAAATTCCGCTTGATAGAAATTAATGAAATTTGGTAGGCATAAACTAGACAGCTTCACCTTTCCCATGGTTCTGGAATTACTCCAAAATTCATCCGGACGATGAAGTTATGAGTATCCGAAGTTAGGGTACAGTTGCTGTCAAGTTAGGCCTTTTTTGGAGAAAAACAATTCAAAACTGTGACAAAGTGTGTGCAATTCGTGCAAGATGAATACAAATCCTTTAAAAATCATTTAAAGACATTCCATAATTGATTGGGGCTATTTATTTCAGATTTATCACAATAAATGTAATAAACCCGAAATATGAGCCTATCCCGCCAAAACATGTGCTATGTATGTGTAAGTGTAAAAATCATTCAAGAACAATATAACAACATAGCATGCATTCATATTCATCACAATAGGGTTCTAAAAGCAACCTAGGGTTCCGTTCCATTATCGTTTCTCTTAGTTCTCTCTCCCCGTTAAACACGGTTCTTCAAGATAATCTTGGGGTACTTTGAATATGAAATGAGCTTCAAAGATTCAAAAGGCTTATTCAAGATAGGTTCTAGCACTAGGGTCAATCCCCAGTCTCGTTTCTCCTAGATCCCGCCTTCACGTTTTACGGCTATGGGGAGTCTTGAGATACTTTGAGCCAGGGAAGGGTTTTCATACACACAACAAGGCCTTATTCTACAGAAAGGTAGAAGAAGAGATCTAGATCTAGAAATGTAAAAAAACAGAAAATAAAAGATAGGTTGGAGGCTTACCTGGGTTCTAGAAGTACTTCCGCAGCGGTTCCCCTCTTCACTCGGAGCTCTTCTTGGCAGAGGTTCTTGGCAAGAATTATTAGCCATTTGCTTAAGGAGGAGCCTCCTATTTATAGGCAAAGGCTAGGGTTAGGGTTGTTGAGATGGTAGACACAACATAAGGTCCATAGCCCACCAACCTTAACCCTAAGGCTATTTCTGAGATTTCCACTCATTTAATGAGGGATATGATGGTAAAAGTGAAAAGCTCTCGGAAAACCCTAATTTTGAACAAAACTTGTGTATCCGACATCTCAGGTCGGATACACGAGTGCCTTAATGTATCCGGCATATGATGCCGGATACACTAGAGCTTGTTTGTATCCGACATCTTCCGCCGGATACACTAGAGCTTGTTTGTATCCGACATCTTCCATCGGATACGAACAGCTACGCTTGTATCCGACCTGAGTTGCCGGATACAAGGAAAAAATTTATTTTCTCAAATTTTGTGTTGGTTTCAAAGGAGATAGTGATTTTTACTAATTATTGATCATTTTTACTGTGCAATTTGTGGTGTCTACACCATGATTGATTGTTTTTTGATGAACTATGATAACATACTTACATGCTTGTGTGATTTTTTTCCATGAATATATGATGATCATGAGCATGCTTATATGTTTTGTATTGCCTTGATTTATTTGTGTTTATTTGCTTCAAATGTGATTTCCATGTCATGCCTTGACAAATGTGAATGTGACTATGCATGGCTACAAAAAATAGTGGCAAGGGTGGGACGTTGTGTGAATGTTTCCTATTTTTTTTCAAATGCACATGTGCACCTTTTTACTTTTTGTTTTTACACAGCCTATCTATCACCTATAGAAAGTTGAAACCGAATGTGTGTAGATTGGAGCACCGAGGTCGTTACTTCGGAAAGAAAAAGTGAAAAAATTCACCTTAGATCTTTGAGCTAATGATGTGATAGTGTGATTTAACCACTCTCCCCTCTGTCTGAACTTAAAAGGAAAATCTTTGAAAAATCATAAGGTTTTCAGATTTGAAAAATTCTAGTTGGAGGAACCTATGTGTGTTGTGCAAGCAGTAGAGGGAGTCTTCAGGATAAAATGAATCATCTGAAAGGGTGTTTGAGTGTTTGGAACAAAGATAAGGTGGGTGATGTTAACAAAAGAGTTTTGGAAAGATATGAAGAACTAAAAGAAATCCAAAAATTATTAGAAAGAAATGATAACTTTGAGATTATTCAAAAAGAAAGAGAAGCTCATAAAAAGTATATTGATGCTCTTAAAGCCAAAGAAAGCTTCTGGTTTCAAAAATCCAGAATACAATGGCCAAAAGATGGAGATTTGAACACAAAATTCTTTCATTTGTCCATCATCAACAAAAGACATAAGAAAATATAGCCTTAGTTAGGAATGAGAACAATGAAGAAGTGACTGAAATTAAAGAAATTGAAAATAATTTTGTGAATTATTTTGCTGGTATTTATATAACTGATAACAAAGAAAAGGATTTTTCTATTTTTAGTCATATTGATCAGGCCATCACTGTTTCAGATAACAGTTCTTTGCTAAGACCTATCATTGATATAGAGATTTAGGAGACTGTTAAAAAGCTTGGATCCCTCAAAAGCCAAGGTCTTGATGGTTTTCAAGGCATTTTCTTTCAAAAGTACTGGGGGACCATAAGAGCAAAAGTCTGTGATTAGGTTAAGGAGTTCTTTCAATATGTATTACACCATAAAAGGAAAAGAAAACAAATAAAAAGAATGGTCTGTTTGCTGCAAAATTTGATTTGGCCACAGCCTATGATAGGCTAGACTAGGATATGATTTCATTGAAAAAACTTTATCTACTTTTTGGCTTTGATGAAAAGTTTGTGAAAATGATTATGTTTTGCATCAATTCTGTTACTTATAGTATCATGATCAGTGGTAAGCCTTGTGGTAAGATTGCTCCATCCCGTGGTATTAGACAGGGGGACCCTCTATCCCATTATATCTTCATTTTGACTCAACAAATTTTATCCTTTGCTTAGGTCAAAGTGGCGCAAGAGCAAATCATACATGATATTAAAGCAAACAGGTTTGCAGACCTAATTAGTCATTTATTTTACGCTAATGACTTATTGTTGTTTAGTAGGGCTTCTGAGATGGATGTTCAGAATTTTAACTACATCATTAATAGCTTTTGTGAGATTGCAGGTCACAAGATAAATCTGGGAAAATCTGAGTTGTTCACGAGCCCATGTTGTAGACACCTGATTTTTGCACCCCTAAAATGAAGGAAAAGTCAAACCTTGAGGGGGTCAAAAAATTGACTTTTTGATTCAAGTGAATTTGGCCATCAAACTTCATCTCATTGAAAAGAGCACTTCTACACGGTTCCAACGCAACTGAGTTTGCTGGAATCGGAGTCCAGATGAGGAAGTTATAAGCCGGTCAAACTTTTGGGGAGCGCAAAGTTGACTTTTTGCTCGACCCCAATTCGACTGCCCAAATTGACCCTAGTGGATAGAGGGTTCTGAGCCGATTCCAATGACACTAAGTTTGCTGAAATCGGACACCGGACGAAGAAGTTATGGGCAGTTGAAGTTTCAGAAAAAGTGCCCATATGGCAAAAGGGTAGCAGAAAACAGAATAAACCAATAAAATAAATAAAATAAATGTATTTGTTAATATATTAGATATTTTAATAATATTTAAAATAAAATAATCTCGTTTTTTAATAAAATAATCAAAAAATAGAATAAAATCTTTATTTTAAGCCAAATTGAATAATGGTTTGAAATCCAGCAAATTTAAAACGTGCGCACCCATATTTGAAATGCGGGCGAGGCATGCCCGCACTCCAAATACAGGCAAGCCTTCCAGAAGAGGACACACGTCGCTGTACGGCGGGACACGCGTCCCGTACGGGCAATTCGTGCGAGATTTGCGCACGAGGGCGGCTCGCCTGCATTTGAAATACGGGCAAGGCATGCTCACATTTGATTTATGGGCAAGGCATGCCCCGCATTTCAAATACGGGCACGAATTTTTTGCCTATAAATAGATAGGCCAGCCCCCCATTCGAACAAGCTAACCCCGTTGGCTTCCCCCCTTTCCTTCTTTGACGTTCCTACGTCCAGACCATGCCCAAGTGCCGTTGCTCCCAATACCAAAACCCCGTAATGCCCAAAATGCCCTTGTGCTCCCTTTGAGCATTGTTTAACCCATGCTTTTCACCCATTTAGCACAAAAATCCCAATAAGACCCTTCCAAAACCAATTCAAAGAATCGACGGGGACGCGGAAGCGCTGCCGGAATCCTCAAAGAACCCAGACACCAACAAATCAAGGAGTCAATAGTGTGGTAACATCTCTAATAATTTCTTTGTTCAATATACATGCAAATTTCTTCATTTAAGCAATCTTGCATTCTTTTTATCTTATCACCTGTTTACTAATTAGCTTGTTTGGTTTTCGTTGGAATACTCCCATGCAAACGAGTGTTACTTCACGGAAGAAAGCAGAAATGAACCTATAACACAAACTAAAAGTAACATGTTTTGGTTAATTGATTGCCTTTACAAGAGGGGTTTGTTCTCTTTAAATCGTCTAATGTAAAACCATCCCCATTCCCACTTCCCTTTCTCTTGTTGCATTACCGGAAGATGACATGGGCTACCAAAAAAAAAAAAAGAGAGGTGGAGTTTGGTTCCATTCCAAAGCATCAACAACGGAAGACTTGAAGAAGAAATAAAAGCAAATGTGCTATGACAGAGGTACTGTGAACCACCACCGAAGTTGCCGGAACATCCAAGGAGCCCACCAGAGTGATCCTAGCCAGAATCGGGAGCACAAAAAATGCAAAACTAGATGTGCCCGTATTTACAATACGGGCAGTGCGTGCTCGTATTTGCTATACGGGCAAGTTTGACCCGTATTGCACTTACAGGCGAGGCCAGCCCGTATAGCAAATGCGGGCAGATTTAAAAATAACTTAAAAAATATAATTTCTAGCCCGGTTGGACTTGATCCGACCCGATTTGGTTTTGACCCGACCCAATAAAGATGTTTGGGCTATTTTTAGCCCATTGGAAGACCTTGGGCCTAGATGGGCCCACAAGACCCCTTGGGCCCACCTTTGACTGGCCCAAACCAGGCCCATTTCCAACAAACGGGCCCAAGGCCATCTGGTTCCTAGCTAACGGGCCAAGTCCAAGCCCAATAAGCCCTTAATATCCTTGAATAATTTAATAAAATAACCAAAAAAAAGGGTTACCCAATAACCCAACTGGGCCCCAAGCCCAACATTGGCAACCCACGGGTCTTCCAACGGGACCCGTACCCGACCCATCTCACCTAAATAAAAGATAAAATAAAATAAAAAGTGGCCCACACCACCGGAAGGTCCCGCTAGACCAAACAAAGTGGCATGCTGGCCTAGGAATGGTGAAACTGACTCAAAACCAGGGAGACCCGAGGGACCCATCAAACCGACGGGGCGGGCCGGGGTGTCTTCGGACTTCCCCGGACGTAATCGAGGACTTAGCTAGAACTCTGAAAAGCCATAGACCAGACTTAAACGCGGATAGGGCAATCACCGTGTCTGCTTGCATCTCTCAGGCAGTGGTGACTCTGAAAGTCTCGAGGCATGCACAAACCCAACGTGTGCCCCGTGTGCGATCAGGTCAAATTTAGGTGCGCACACATGTGTCAAGAGAGAAAAAAGAGGTAAAATAGCTAGAATTTTTGGGATAAAGCCCAAAAAGAAGCCAAGTAAGTATTTGGGCATGCCTAGAGTTAGTCATTTCGAAAAATCTCTTGGAAAAAATAAACAAAAGACTAACCAGATGGAAAGCCAAATTGCTAACACAGGCTGGCGGATTAACTCTGAGAAATTCTGTTTTGTATAGCACTTCTCAGTATGTTATGGGATGCCTAAAGTTGCCTTAGGTGGTTGTGGAAAAAATTGACAAAGAGGCCAGATATTTTTTCTAGTACAAGCCAAATAAAGAAAGGCCTCTTCATACACTATGCTGGGAGAAGTTGTGTCAATCGAAGAGATGCGGAGGCCTGAACATCAAGAATGAAAGGAAATTTAACGAAGCAATGTTTGCTGAAGTCGCATGGGCTCTCATGGTGAATGAAGATAAACTCTAGACAAAGCTATTCAAGAGCAAGTACTTCCACAACCGAAACTCCCCAGACAGTGAAGCAAAGCCAAGCTCCTCTTGGCTTTGGAAGCAAGTATGTAAATCAAGAAGCACCATCAATTTGGGAAGAGGGTGGGGCGTTGCAATTGGGAGTCTATTGGGATAGAGGATGAAGATTGGCAGCGCCAGTTCAATCAAGGCATAAGTAGTAACAGCAACAATCTGAATATTATGAAGATTACAGAGCTTATTGATCAACAAAATAAAGGCTGGAAAAGAGAAATAATGAGTGAGATTTAGACTGATGAAATGGTGGATCAAGTAATAGCCATTCCAATTAGTAAGCAGGCTACTAAAGATAAGATTATTTGGACAGGTATAGCCGTGGCTAAATACTCTGTTTCTTCTGCATATAAACTGTTAGATCTGTTAGTGATAAACTAAGATATTCTAAGAATAAGAACACATGAACACAAGAAGATTTTTAACGAGATTCGGTATTAACCTAATCCTCGGGACCACGTCCAGATGATAAACAATCCACTAAAGTTAAAAGATTACATGCACCAATGTGGTCTTACACAAATAAAAGACTCCCTCTTTGATTTTGTCGCTAATGTGAAGAATCCCTTCAGTGTATTGTTCAGCGAGCTCCCCTTGACTTAAATCAGATTGAACTCCCTTCAATCTGCTATGTGCAGCAAGCTCCCCCTCGACTTATGCATGATTGAACTCCTTTCAATCAGTAGTCGTCTTCTCTTGAAGACTTCAAATTCTTTTCCCGAAGAATGATGAACTAAAATATTCCTTATCAATCTGTTCTTGAATGTCCAAGGAGTTTTTTTTTACTCCCACTTCTGTTTGTTGCCTTGGAAAAAAAAAACTTGATTTTAGATAATCTGATCTTTAGAAAATAAATTTTGCCCAACTGTTTTATGTGTAAATTTGATGCGAATTAAGTGTATCATTTTCTATATCTTTGCAGTTAGCATATGCAAGTTATAGCTTTTAACTCCTATCTTGGCTAGTTATCAGGTGCAGAATTTGCTGATTTGGTAACATGGAAGAATGAGTGATTCCTGGAGAGAACCATAGACAGTTGATTACAAGAGACAAATGCCATGAGCACAAGAATACTGATCTCATCCACGCTAAGACGATATTCAATTTTTATTGTAACTATATTGTATTCATGTGATTAATTTTAGAAATTTACAATTTATCAACTTTAAGCACCTTTGAATATGTTATAATGCTTTGTTGTAAACCTTTTTTTTTCATTATACACATTTTATGTGTTGATATTTTATAGTTTACCTTTTTTACTTGATTTAGGTGCTCATAATCTTATTGAAGATATGGTTCTCAAACACAGTGGGATAGGGAAATAGAATTTATGTTGTTGACCACGACCAGCCGGGATAAAGAATTTTGTATTAATTAGTATTTTAATATTTAAAAATGATTTTTTTTCTTATAACTTGAATATGATTCCCTGATAATATATAACCAATACAATGTTAATTAGGTCAACTTAACAGTATTTGAAAGTTCAATGTTTTTAAGAAGAAAAAGAAATGTGAACAGAATGTTTTAGATGGCCACTCATACATGCAGTTAACGTCATGATTTATGATTCCTTGTCTTTTATTTTTTTTTCTTTTTCATTTCTTAGGTGTTTCAAGTTTTATCTTTTAAGGATCAATCAATTTCTTATAATTATTCATAGAAAAAGAAAAAAAAAAGGGAAAACAAATTTCATGGAATTCATTTTATTACTTGTTAACCAAACAATTTTCTAGGTGAAAATTCATTCTGCTACGTGCTAACCAAATGCAATTAGAAAAACTTCAAAATTGATTCGCAAAATGAGTTTTAAGAACTCATTCTCGGAATGAGTTCCTAATCCGGAATGAAAGACAAACGAGGCCTAAGTGACTATCAAACTCATATCAATATTTATAACCTGAAAAACACTTAACAGATTTGTTAAATGTTGTAACACTGTTACAACATATAAGGAATTTCGTTTTAATAGATAAGATCCTCTCTTAACTGTGTTTCCAGATTCGAAATTTTTCTATCTGGAAAGATAATCTCTTAATTGAATAATACATATCAAATCTAAGAGATGCATATTAGATCCAAGAAATCAGAATTAATTTAAATCTCTGTCAGAGATAAGAATTAATTCAAATCTCAAGGAGATAAATTCAAATCATGTTAATCAATATCTGATCAGAAAACAACCTACGAGTTTTAAAAATTCCACATCAAAATATCTAATCAACAAAATAAGTGCCACATCATCAAATGCCAACATACTCAACATAAACTTCTAACATCCTTGCAAGAAAATCAAGATGATGAAAGAAATGGCTAAGGATATGGAGATTGCCATGTGCCCAAAAGATGAAATTCTTCCTTTGGAAAGTTCTTCGAGGAGGAACAACATCTAATGAGCTTCTGAGTAGCAGATTAGGAACCCCTACTGAAATGTGTGTTCTTTGTAATAAAGAACAGGACTCAAATAACCATTTGTTCTTAAATTGTGAATTTACTGGAGTTATATGGTTCGTTTGTATGGGGGTTAGACTAACAGATCAAAATCAGTTCTAAATTGCAAAGATTGGGTTTTTTAACTTATGTATGTAGGAAAGAAGAGAGAATGAAGATCATACTAAGGATGTAGGGGAAGCATGGGCAAATTTGTGTTGGATTGTTTGGAACACGAGGAATAAGGTACTGTTTGAAAATGAAACACCAAGTATACCATTGAAGATTTCTTCTTTTCAAATGTTATAGGCTGAAACTGAGATTCTACAAAATTTGAAGAAGAATAAGGAGAGCCAACCTACTTGGGATCGGTACATCAAATGGAACAGGCCATATGAAGATTGGATAAAGCTCCATGTAGATGGAGCTGCACGTGGGTGCCCAGGATCTGCTGCTATCGGAGCAGTGGCAAGGAACTCGGATCGCAGAATTGTGGGAGCATTGGCTTTCAAATTGGACGTACTTCATCATTAGTTGCTGAGGCAAGAGCAGTTGTTGACAGATTGAAGATGGCTAGAGCATTAAGGTGCCAGAAGGTCATTATTGAAAGTGATTCAAGCTTAGTGGTTTACTGCCTAAATAAAAAATGTCCCCCTTGGAAGATAGAGTGCCTCATCATGGAGGCATTGGTGCTGAGCAGGCAATTCAACCAAGTCATTTTTTCAAATTTGTTCAGAGAAGCAAACATGTTAGCGGATGGTCTTGCAAATTTCGCTCTTAACTCCTACTCTTGTTTCTGGCTTAAGGCTTTACCTCCCCTTGTGTTGATAGTTTTTTTGGGGAGGATTTTTTGGGAAGATCTTACTTCCGGAGAACCAATGTCATCTTTTAGAATACATATAATCATATTTTATTATAAAAAAAAAAAACCAAATACTTTCTTTAAACCTAAAGGTAGTTTTTATGAAGCGCTTCAATTCTAAATAAATTGCTTCTCCTTCTAGCAAGAAATGGCTAGTAAGAGTGAAGTACAGTCATTTTGAAAACGGGGAGGGACGTGGCTGAGAATTATTTCAAACTCAAGGCCATGTCTGTGGAAGTTGAATTTACCCTAGGACGTAATCTTTAATTCAAAGGCTAATCCGATCGCTCGAAGTTCCCTTTCTGATGAAATTTTTTTGTTGAACGCGTCCGTCATAGAAATCCGTTAGGTCTACACAGACACCCATCAACTGAGTCGATCTGCTGTTCAACTCAGAGAGATATGGAGACGGGTTACGTGGTCGTTGAGAAAGTCGGAGACAAATCAACTGTCACTCGATGCTATTCGAAGTATCCCCTCAAATTCATTATACCCAAAAAGGTTAGTTTTCGATTCATATGACAATGATCATCTTATGAGTCATGATTATGGCTTTGAGCATTTGGGGTCCCTGGAAATTCAGTCATCTTCTCACAGCCACCAGCTAACCATTAGACGCGTCTCATAATCTCCATAAATTTCAATTATCCAGGTGGGTTCTTCCAAAATCGATGCTGTTTGGATTTACAGCCTTACCTATGGTGGTGGAATTGTCTCTGTATGTTCATCATCTTCTCTCTCTGTATGTGACAAATATTTAGACATCTTTTTATGTTATTTCTTGAATTGGTTGTAGGGCGACTGTATACGGTGTCGGTTGACAGTTGGAGACGGTTGCACCACAGTTTTGACAACCCAAGCTTCCACAAAGGTCTGCTGTTTCTTCTGCTCCTCTCTTTCTGTTCCCTCTACCTTCTTTCTCTCTGTATCTTTCTCCTTACCTGGTGGTTATAAATGAGCTTATCAATTGGACTTCATTGGAGTAATTTTCAGATTTCTTTTCTTTATTCTTTGATCTTTTCTCAGTTCCTGATATTGTTAAGCATTGCATTGTGGGCTACTTAGGTTCAATTCTGCATATTAATATTTATTTATTTTTGTGGTTCTATTAAATCTGTTGACTTGATTGTCAATAGGTTTACAAGTCCGTGGGATTGAAGTGCTCTGAACAATCTCTGGAGGTGAGATCATTTCCATAGGCAATTTATGTTTATGTGTGTGCGCATCTATACATAAAAATGTTGTGTGTGCTTTCATGTGTATGTATCTATGCATATATGTTCATACATGATTTAATGAAACATAAGAAATACAAGGGTGCATATTCAGGAGCTTTAGCTTTGATTAGGTAGTTATAATTTAACAAATAATATGGCGTTAATTTTTTTTTCCTGCAGTTCTAATCATGGTTAAATTGAATGATACCCATGGTTAACAAGGACTGAAATTAAATGAAAATGATTTAAATGGGTTCTGTCTCTCTTGCAAAAAGGAAAAAGACACACACACACACTAGTGGTTGATTGTTAATGCCATTTCCTAATTCCACAAATCCAAAGATACAGACATAACTTCTAAATATTTGGAATTTACCCTCTTGTTTTATTTCTCCAAAATATTTTGCTCAGTTAGGTTCTTCCTTAAATTTAGCTGTGATGCACTTTAGGATTTGGGTTGATTAATGGCATATGATTATTCCACATAGGTTGCATTTGGATGTTGAGAAACTGCAAGAAAATTTAGGATTTCACTGTGGGACACAGTCTGAGAAAATACTGAATGACAAATAAGCCTTTCCATCTAGCTCCAGTGGTTTGAAACTAAAGGTAACTGCGTCATGAGAAACAGAGTTCTCATGGCTCAGATTCTTGGTATGCAAACTGAAAATTCTTAATCCTAGGCCCTTTCTCTATGAAATTTGTGTAACCCAAGCAACAAGAACAACCAATCAACGCAAGATTTATTCAAGGAAACCCTAGACTTCCATCTAGGTAAAACCTCGGGTCCTTTTAAGGAGACCAAGCTTGAGAAATTATTTTACCATGAAAGAAATGATTACAAGAGTTTAGATTCAACAAGAATTCACTTCTAATCTAAACCTTACTCTTATGTCGACTCCTCGACGCATCCATTTCAATATTCTTGATTTCTCCAGCTATCTTGAATTATTCAAGAACACACGATCACACTTCGAAATCCTTTAAAGTGTATTCTTCAGATCTGAACTTACCCTCTTTTAATCCTTCAATTGATTCCAGATGGATCAACCTCCTTGCCTTGAAAGAACACAGCCTTTTTCTTCTTTCTACCAAGAATTTGTCAAATCAATCTCCTCTAAACAGAAAACTTAACTAACTCCAAATCTGTTACAAAACAGAGTTTTTATATCCAAATATTTTGTTGCTCGTGAAAGTGCAGCAGGTTACAACTAAACCTGCCTGTACCTTACACAGGAATACTACAGGCCCAGGTTTTTCTTTTTCCAATCATAGATTTTTGACGTCAATTGTTTACAACAAAAACACTTTACAAGAATCATTCGTACCAAGATTATCATGTCATCCAATTGTCACAAAGGGAGAGTAATTTTCCCAACAATCTCCCTCTTGACAATTGTATGATAAAACCAAATAGACATGAAACATAAAGCTTAGCACAGGCAAACAAGTACTATCAAATACACTAAAAACATAAAGCAGGAAATCAACACTAGAGTGTGATGATCAACACACCATCACATGCACAAATATTAGTCCAAAAATCATCACAAAATCATAAATAGTAACCAACTAGTATCAGAAATACTTTAGAGTTGGCATCACATCAGTCCACTTTGCTGTACTTACGTCAGTTCTAAACAAGAATTTAGACATTCACAAAATAACCACATTCACATAGTAAAGTATCAATTTGGATATGTCGAGTAAGTGAAGTTAGAACAAAAATTTAAGTCCAGTAGAAACCAATAGTTAAAGTGAGAGATATCAACCAAAAAAAATCAAATCATCTCCTTTATCATAGCAACTTCAGCAATACAATTCTATCATTAACTCCCCCTCAAGTCATAGTCATCAGCTCATCAGCTCCCTCAATTACCAGGCCATTCTCCTCCTTTTTGACATGCAATTTGTCAAGGCCCCCTATACACCCTTTGAGCAAAGCCTTGAATCAAATCATCTATGACATTTTGTTTGTTGAGGAGCTCTTGAATATAATGTATGGTCTCATTCGAATTTCTCTCTCTTACTTGATGAAATCTGTCTACTCTCTTAGCAATGTAGTCAAGATCTGATTTGAAGGTAAATTTCATCTCCTATACTTGAGATTGTATGGATTTTAGCAATGTAGTCAAGATTTGATTTGAAGGTTAATTTCATCTCCTGTACTTGAGATTGTATGGATTGCATAGATGCCCTATGTTCTTCAATTTCATCAATTGGTTAGGATAGATGAGAGATCAATTGAAGAAGCTGCTGCACCTGATTTAGAGGGACCCGAAGTTTGAACAAGACTTCTTTTCTTTGTTGCCTTATCCAATATGAGTTGGAGTTTTACATAAGGATTAGTTGGATATGGAACAATACCCTTACTCAGGATTATATTTGAAATGAGAACTCCAAAAGGTAACTCGTGAGACATTGTTATAGAGTTTTTCACATTGAGAATGTGGTAAAAAAAAGTTAAAGGTAGGACAAAAGGTTTTCCCTTGAAGGAGAACATGAAGAAGCCGGGTTTTACTTGGTGTTAGATCCGAATGACGTTCAGAGGGAGTGATGGTGGCACAAACAAAAAGATTTAGAATTCTCATATTTCCTGAAAGAGACCCATGAAACATGGCTAAAGAAGATGAGGATGGACACCCAGGGTTAATTAATTCTTGATTTATTTTAGCTAGAGAAGGGGAGTTTGGAGGATTGAAATAACCAAATTCAGGATTTTGAACTCTAGTAAGGTTGAGAATAGAGCATATGAGTTCAGTAGAGAATTCAAAGAATTGTCCTCTAACAAAGGCTGTAACTCTATCCTGATTTTTAAGATGAAAATCATGTAGATTAGGGTAGAATTCCTTCACAAGTTCAGAATAAGCAACTTCAGAAATAGAGGCAAGAGTATGCCAACCATAGACATCAAAGATTCTGGAGATGGTTGTTTCTTGAAAATCCCCCAAGTTAATTTGTCGTTCAGTTAATAGAGACCTGGAAGAAAAGATTGTCTTAATTCTGATCGACCAGCCCCAAGAATCTTATCTGAGTCAGGTAGAGGGTTTGAAAATGTTTCTGTGTTTGGTTGGGGAGTTTTTTCAGTAGAATGAGACTAAGAAGATGTGGACGAAATCATTTCTCTCTGAGTATTTCTGGTAGTGGAGGAAGTGGGACGATTGGATGAAAGTATCCTTTGAGATTGCCTTCTTGGAAATGAAGGGCGAGGGGATTGTCAGAACCCCAAATTTTGGGGGTTTAATTTGCAAAACAGAAAAAGGAACTTTTTGAAATAAAAGTTGGCAAATAGGGGAAAATTGAAATTTTCGAAATTAATTTTTGCACCCTGAACTTTTTAAAATAACAAAAAAGGAATTAAAATGTTCAAATTTACAAAAGCCTGCCCCTGGTTTTCAACGAACAAAAAAATCCCTTTTTGAGTTTCGTGGGTTGCTATTTTAGCAACCAAAGCAAGAGGAAACCTTTCCAAATTGAGCCCCATAAGATCAGAAGAAGATTGGAAGAGAAATAGAAGGTTTTTTTTAATCAAAACAAGTTTTTTTAGAAACTGGCGACCGACTGTTTCTACAGTCGATCGAGCCAGATTTTTCGGTCTCTCTCTTTCACCCTTTCTATTTTCCTTCCCCTAGGACCAGCAGACTCCAGAAAATCAGTGGATGACTTTCCATTTGGACGGAGCTCTCTCCCTCCCTTTCTTGGTTGAAGACGGCAACTCGCCCCTTTAAAAAGGGACGAGTTGCTCCTAACGAGAGGAGGAAAAACTTTGATCTGTGGGGGATTTCCGAAACTCTCCATAGGCACAAACCCTTCTCTTTCTCACTCAGTCCCCATCTCTCTCTGTCGCAACTCTCCCCTGAGTCAACCTCTTTCTGACGCTTACTTCTCTGTCGCACCTGCTATTGCTCACCATCTCACTGTCACAATTCTCTCGTCATCTCTCTTCATCGTGGGAGAGTTCTCAGGCTGTCGCCCATTCACTGTTAACCTCTCTTTTTCTTCTGCGCGAGATCAGTCATAAACTCCATTAACTTTGCCGGCTTCAGGATTGTTAAGACTGATTCTATAGGCTTTCTCACTCATTTAAATCAGTATTTTCCATGATGCTTTTGGGTCTGGGTTTTCTGTTGTAGATTCTCTAGTGTGATGTATAAGTATGTTTTGCCATTAATGAAAGTTGTGACTGTTCAGAGAAAATTGCAAAGTGTTTGCTGAAGTATAATTTCCAGATTCATGATTATTATTTAAGTCCAAGAGATGGTTTAGTTATTTTGAATAAATAGTATGTTCTTCGTTTCATGTATATCTCTTGTTTGAATATGTGAAAAAAACCTGTGTTCAACTTTGGTATTGAAATCCTACCAAAAAAAAAAAAAAACTTTGGTATTGAAATGTGATGGATAGTTGGATATTTGCATTTGTAATTTGGTAATTTGTATTAAAAAGATTGCAGTCTCATCACAATCATAGTAGTGATTAGTTTTTTTTTTAAAGAAAAAATCTCAAGAAAAAAATAAAAAAAGGAAAAGAAAAATCAGAATTTTGTATTCTAGAAAATTTGAGTTTAATATTTTGTTAGGAATTTAAAATTTTAGGAATTTTGAATTTTAGAAATAGTTTATCTGTATAAATCCTAAAAAATTAGAAATTTTCCTTTTTTAGAACATTAGAAACTTTCCTTTTTAAATATTTAGAAATAATTACCTTTAGAAATTTTCCCTTTTTTAGATTTGTATATTAACAAATTTAGAAACATTTAGAAAATTAGAAACTTTCCTTTTTAAATATTTAGAAATAATTACCTTGCATAAAATTTAACAAACTTAGAAATTTTCTTTGTTTAGACTTGTATATTAGCAAATTTAGAAGCATTTAGAAAATTTGAAAATGTCCCTTCATAGAAATTAGAAACTTTCCTTTTTAAATATTTAGAAATAATTACCTTGTATAAAATTTGACAAACTTAAAATTTTTTAGATTTGTATATTATCAAATTTAGAAAATTAGAAACCTTCCTTTTAATAAATTTAGAAACTTTCCTTTTTAATAATTTAAATTTTGTAAATTAGGATTTTAGAAATAATTACCTTGTATAAAATTTAATAAACTTAGAAATTTTCTTTTTTCTTAGATTTGTACATTATCAAATTTAGAAACATTTAGAAAATTAGAAATTTTCCTTTTTTTAGTAAATTTAGAAATTTTCCTTTTTAATAATTTAAAATTTGTAAATATCAGGATCTTAGAAATAATTATCTTGTATAAAATTTAACAAACTTAGGAACTTTCCTTAGTATTTGTAAATATTTAAAATTTTGAAATTGTGAATAAATAATTTCTTTTCAGGGTGAAATCTAGATAAGGTAACTGGTTCATTGAACCAGGGGTGGTTGGGTGCCTAACACCTTCCCAACCACTTAATTGAACCTCATAACCCAGAAATTTGGTTAAAACCAAATTTTAAACTCCCATGTGATTAATTATTTCTCTTGGTGTCCATCCACACCCGAAATCGAACCATGGATGGTGGCGACTCCATTGACCTGAACCGACCCCCACGGGCCGTGTTCCCATAGGGATGATGGGGGTACTTTTGTGGACTTTCTTTTTGGAGCCATAAGAAGAGGTTTAGGGCATCAGACAACCATAACAAAATCATATACAAGGTACGATTGAGAATGTCAACAAGGATAAAAGCATTCAACAACACATCAAGTAAAACTCTAAAATGAAAAATCAATAATATATCCCTTAAAATGAAAACAATGAAATCTAACGAAACCCTAAGACATGAACCATAAAACTAATGAAATCATGAGATGAGATTAACAAAACAAATGAAAACCTAAGACAAAAAATTAGAGAGATCTTATGATTGAACCCTAAGACGAAACCAATATTGCTAACTAAACCCTAATACAAAATCCTAAAACAAAAAAAGAGAAATTGTGTACACACCTTCAGTCTCGCTTGAAATCAGCTTTTAAGCTTAAGTTGAAATGCAAATCAAAGCCAGGTGACACTATGACCCTTCAATTTTCAGAAGAACTCCAATAACACATCAAGAACGTGGATAGGAGATGAAAGACCCTTTTTTTTGCTTTTATACGAAATCAATGCAAGAAGAAGGGATTTAAAAAGAAACTCTTGAGCGTTCACAAATTGAACTCACATACGTTCAAGGATCTCTCAGAAACTCAAGGAATGCTCAAATGTTCAAGAAACCAATGTTCATATGTTCCTTTCCTTTTGTTTGAAAGAAAGAGCTTGATGCCCTTATATACTCTTGACACATGCAGGTGCAAGAGGATACCTATAAAAATAGTTGTAATTTGAGATAGGTTACATGCATCTCAAAAATAGTGAACCTGAAACAACTTTTTTCCAAAAAACTGGGTGCAGCTGCAACAAGGATACCCAGATAGAACATTGTAACAAAATGAAATTTATGTGTAAACATAAGAAAACCCAGATTTAAGCCACATTTTGAGATTTCAAATCTTAACATCTTAAAGATAATATCATCACAATATCTTATAGATCGGATTAAGTATACAAAAAAATTAGACACTAATTTACTTTAACAATCAATTACTAATTAGAGATTTACAAGATTTTTCCTTCAAACACACTTGGTTAAAACACACATCATCCATAACAAATGTGCTCCAATTTCATAGAGATGGTTTAGTGCTAGTGATGTGTGTAATATCTATGTGAGCCTTTTTCCAAAGCTAGCTATTATCAACGAGAGATAGAAATAGAGAATACTTGTCATTATTTTTCTACCTTTTATGCCAAGGGAGATGTGGTATTTTTGGTGGCTTTCATTTATCAAAGGTAGGTAGCCTTCTTGTTTTTACTTCTTTAATTTCTAATGAATTCAGGATGTCTGGGGTTTACGGTTCATCCCAGAATTCTCTCTCACATGCTGAACTTAGGATGTTTGGGGTTTATAGTTCATCTAAAGTTCTCATTCACATGCTGAACTTAAGATGTCTGGGGTTTACAGCTCATCTAAAGTTCTCATTCACATGTTGAATTTAGGATGTCTGGGGTCTGCAGCTCATTCCAAGTTCTTAATCATTTTTTTAATAGCTTAGATGACTCTTACTCTAACCCTTGAGATAGCCTTTTTCAGAACTTCACAAACTCTCCCAATAAGCAAATAAGGCTTTAATGAACTTTATGGCCAAGTAGTTCTTGAGGCCACAAGTATTTTCTACATCTAGTCTTCAAAAGATAAGAGTAGAAGTACTTGGACTCTAGGATATGGTATTGTAAGCACTCCAACTTTTATGAAATTTCTCATTTATCAATGAATTTAGAAAGTTACTTTATGTGCACAACAGGACAAATCTTATGATTTTATATGTAGTTCATTGACTGTTAAAAAGAATGAGTATTAACCCCAACGGATTGGCCTGATGGTCAATACCTGGGGCCTAGTGGTATGCTCCCTCTAAGGTTTCAGGTTTGAACTCTTTTAAGCACAATCTCTTGGGGCCGCCTGCATAAGTTCTATGGGGCTTATACTTACCTGGGCCATGTGGGTTGCAAGGTCTTGTCTGGGTCCTCAGGGATTAGTTAGTTGAGCATAAGCGGGTCCGAATACCCTGAGTGCCAAAAAAGAAAAGAATGAGTATCAAATTTTTACATACCTAATTAACCATAGAGCATATTCGTAAATATTTCCTGATTGTTTCAAATCTTTGTTGATCTAAAGGTTTTGTGAAGATATCTACAATTTGATTTTGAGTTTGGATATGATCTAAGAGAAATGTTTTGTCGTCAACTAATTCTCTTATGAAATGGTGTCTAATGTCAATATGTTTTGTTTTTGAATGTTGGACTGGATTTTTTGAGAAAATTTATAGCACTTTGATTGTCACAATACAGTGTCATTGTTCCTTGATCTAGTCTATTGATATACGAACCACGCCAACCTATGACGAAACCCGTAATCGAACAGGAACTTTGATCGTCTAGAATCAGATTTGTATGGAAACCGCAACCCGTTGCTTATATTGAAGCAAGAACCTTAGTATGATGAAGACGCCACAAACGGGGATGGATGAACCGTTTGATAAGTCGAGGATGAACGCCACAAGGAAATCCTTGATAAGTTCGAAAAGTTCTAAAAGAACCAAAGAGAAGAATACTCTTTAATTTTCTAAATCACAAGTTCTGTTCTTCCATTGTCTTACACACCTATATATATAGGCTGAAAATTACATAGAAAAGATAAAAGACTCTTAGAATAACTAAAAGACTCTTAGGAAACAACAATCTTGAAAAGATAAAAGACTCTTAGAATAACTAAAAGACTCTTAGGAAACAACAATCTTGAAAAGATAAAAGGACTCTTAGAAAACTAAAAGACTCTTAGATTAACTAAAAGGCTCTTAGAATAACTAAAAGACCACATTCATTGAATCTAAATAAAAGACCAAATTCATTGAACCAAGTTTGAATCATTTCATGCCACCTAAGAAATCCTCCATGTGGATTCAAATTTTGACTTCTTTGACTTTGATGATGTGGACTAATCTGGTTGGTTCCTCTTTGTTGATCATGTCCAGCTCCTCTTCTTGGACCTTCTTGATTAAATTATTAAGCTCTTCCTTGAAACGTTTAGCTCGGGCTCTTGTGATGGGTCCAATTGGGACTTTGATGGGTTCTTGTAATTCTTTAGCAGCCTTGCCATCATCATCCATAGTCTAATAATATTTGTTTCATCTATAGAAATTGAGTACAACAACTTCCTGCTGCAATATACTCTGCTTCAGCAGTGCTTAAGAGGTTGAGTTCTGTTTTTTACTAACAAGGTAAACAGACTAGGGCTATTCACAAGAAAGTGAGAGTTGTAGGTGCATCAAGACCTCTTGAATTAATTCATATAGATTTGATCGGACCTACAAGAATTGAGAGTCTAGGAAAGAAAAAGTATATCTTTTTAGTAGTTGATGATTCTTCCATATTCACATGGGTATATTTTTTACATTCTAAAGCTAACTCATTTTTTTTTGATAAGTGATGAAATATCATTAAAAAGAGGGGAGAGGAAAGTACATAGATAAAGATAAAAAGCCAAAAGAAAGCCTAAACTGAGGACAACAATGCCCCAGTCCAAGCACCAGCATAGACACAAACACCCTCTAAGTATCCATACAGGAAGAGAGGTCGCCAAAAACTAGAGAGGTGCAAGATGCCCCAATCTTAGCTAGACTATCTACAACGTCATTAGCTGCCCTTAATACGTGTTTGAATGAGACGTTCAAACTCCGTACCAAGAAACGAGCAAGTCTAATCTGATCCAAGTATCTCCACGGTCCCGAACTCTTTCTAGTCATCCATCCCACTACGTTGGCAGCATCCCCTTCAATGACCACGTCCCGTAGACCCATGGTATGAATGTAACGAATGCCCGTAATAAGTGCAAGTAACTCCGCCCTCGTGGAATCTGCTACTCCAATAGGTCCACGGTAAGCCGCAATGACATTACCATGATGATCCCTGAAAACCCCTCCAACCCCTGCTGCTCCGGGATTGCCCAATGAACACCCATCAAAATTTAACTTGATACTCCCTTCTGAAGGAGGAATCCAAACACAAGGAGGTCGTACCACAAATGGAGAAGAAAAACACACTGTAGCCCAACTCCTCACAATATCAATACCGGAAAAGCCTTGAAATTGCGGGTATCTAGAAGTCCACAACCCAACCGAAATCCTGATAGCTTCAATCACCGAGTTTAACGAGGATTTCTTATCTTCAAATATTCTACTGTTTCTCTCCTTCCATATAAACCAAAATACTGCATGAAACACCATTCTGTACAGGATTTTACCCCTTTTCCGGATACTTGGGAACCTCCATTGATTGATCAAATCAATAACCTTCTTTGGCATAGCCCAACTTGTTGAAAGCCCAACAACACATAAGAGGAGAGGCCTCAACCTTAAAACCTAGGCATTAAAGTGAGGGAAATCCATCTCTTATATGGTGGGTGAAAGAATGGTGAATTCCCAATGTGGGACAAATTCCAACAGCCCCCCTCACGTTGGCAGCACAGCGTGGACACGGGTTAGGCTCTGATACCATGTTGCAAGCCCAACAACACATAAGAGGAGAGGCCTCAACCTTAAAACCTAGGCATTAAAGTGAGGGAAATCCATCTCTTATATGGTGGGTGAAAAAATGGTGAATTCCCAATGTGGGACAAATTCCAACACAACTAACTCCAATGTCCCTGATAAAACAACACCATATCTCTCCAGCAAAGGGGCAGTGAATAAACAGATGATCTATAGAATCTCCCTGCCTCATACATAAGATACAAACATTAGGCGATAAAGATACCCATTTCCATCTATTTTGGAGGTGGTCAGCAGTATTTATTTTATATAGAAGAGTGGTCCACACAAAAGCTTTGATCTTAGGCGGAATAAGAGGCTTCCAAAGAGGGGAGGAAGGGAACGAGAAAGGAGATAATGGGGCATCGTTCCTACACAAATGAAAAAAGGACCTACAGGAGAAAGAACCAGAAGCCTCAGGACACCAAATACGAGAATCCTGAACACCCAACTCAATAATAACATCCTTGAGGGATTCCAACAGCAATGACAATTCTAACAATTCAGAATCCCGCAACTCCCTTCTGAAAGGGAGATGCCAATCAATACCCGTGGAAGACAGGGCAATGACATCACAAACAACAGCATCCGGGACAGAAACAAGACGGAAAAGAGAAGGGAACTGAAAGGAAAGGGCCGCGGAGCCCCACCAAATGTCATGCCAAAACAAAATAGAGGAACCCGACCCCACCGAAAAACGAGTATGAGCTTGAAAAATAGAATATAAAGGGACAATATTCTTCTAGATACTGAGAGCAGAAGTGCGAGACACACCTCTAACATCCCACCCATTATGCGCAAGACCATACTTTGACCCAATAACTTGGCGCCATAGACTTGTCCTATCATTGCTGAAACGCCAAAGCCACTTAGCAAGTAGAGAGGAATTCCGAGCGTGGAGATTTCCTAAGTCAAGCCCTCCATTTTCCTTACTCATGCACACCACCTTCCACTTGACCAGGTGATCCTTCTTTACACCCCCACCTTCCCATAAAAAGTCTCTTTGAAGCTTCTCAATGATACTCACCACCCTCATGGGCATCCTAAACATAGACATAAAATACACTGGCAAGTTTGAGAGGGCCGACTTAATAAGGGTTATCCTCCCCCCAAGGGATAAATAATTTCTTTTCCAATTGGCCAAACGCTTTTCCACCCTCTCAATAACAGGCTCCCAAAAAGAAACAGATCTAGCGGCACCCCCTAGGGGCAACCCTAAATATGATAAAGGCACCTGATCTGAATTCCCCTCAAGGAAAACTATAATATCATTTGCAAATTGAAGGTGGGAAACATGAACACTTGCTGCTCCTACCCGGAACCCATTAATCAGCCCTCTATCATGCGCCACTCTAAAAAACCAACTCAAAACATCTCCAATCAAGGTAAAAAGAAAAGGGGAAAGGGGATCACCTTGACGAAGACCTCTAGAGGAGGGAAAAAGCCCTCCCACTGAACCATTTAACAGGAAGGAGAAATGAACTTTACTCACACAGCCCTTTATCCATTTCCTCCATCTATTCCCAAAACCTTTCAATTGTAGTACCGAATCAAGGAAACCCCAATCTACCCTATCATAAGCCTTTTCTAAATTCAACTTACAAATCAAACTGCCCTCCCTAGATCGCCTCCGAGAGTCAATGCACTCATTAGCTATCATCACACAATCCAATATTTGCCGACCTTGAACAAAAGCACATTGGTTAGGGGCCACTAAACCCGGAATAACTTTCTTAATGCGATTCTACAGGACCTTAGCAATAATCTTATATAGACTAGTGGTCAAACTGATTGGTCTATAATCTTTAATCTCCAAAACCCCTGCCCTCTTTGGGATCAAAGCTAAGAATGTCGCATTTGTGCCTTTATTAATGATACCAGATGAAAAAAATTCATGAAACACTTGCATCAAAAGGCCTTTAATAATATCCCAGTTCTTTTGGAAGAAAGCCAAAGAAAAACCATCGGGGCCAGGGGATTTATTACCATCCATCTCCTTTACTGCCCTTTCCACCTCCTCTTCATCAAACGATCTTTCCACCCAATCCGCTGTCTCTCTATCCAATCTATATTCCCTCTTCTCCTTCAAGAAAAATTTGAACTCTTGATTTGCCTTATAAAGATTGGAATAAAAATCCATAAGGCCAAGAAGGATCTCCCCTTCTTCCTCAGTTTCCCTACCATCAATCACCAATTTTGATACGTTATTTTTCACTCTACCACCTGACGCAATTTTATGAAAGAACTTAGTATTTTCATCCCCCTCCTTGATCCATGTCATTCTCGATTTCTGTCTCCATGATATTTCCTCCATCTTAAGTACCTCCATGTACTCAGATTTTACCTCTTGCCTCCTACCTCTATCCACTTCATAAAAAGACCCCTCTTCTTCCTTCCTATCCAACTCTTCCAACACTTGTAAACACATTCTCTTCCTCTCCACCAAACTACCAAAACATTCCTTATTCCATTGTTTTAGCTTTGTTTTGACTCCTCGAAGACTTCTCATGAATCGAAAACCCGCCCATCCACAACAGCTTCCAACCACCAATCCTTTATTAACTAAGCAAAATTAGGATACTGAAGCCACATATTTTCAAATCTAAAAGGGACTGGCCCTCTTGATCCCTCCTCAGTGGCCAACAACAGGGGATGATGGTCTGAAACAGGTCTATGCAAAGTGGACTGAACCATAGTCTGAAAATGGGTATCCCATGCATTGGATGATAAAGCTTCTATCGATTCTAGAACATAAAGGGGGGACCTGAAAATTAGACCACGTGAAATGACCTCCATTTAATGGGTAATCAATAAGATCATTATTCTGAATCCAATTCGAAAAATTGCGCATACTCCTAGTAACCCTCATTCTCCCATTGCATTTTTCGTGAGAATAACGAATGACATTGAAGTCCCCCATAATAAGCCAAGGTACATCTGCCCCAGGATATACCCCTTCTAACTCATTCCAAAATAGCTCCCTACCTCTAGCACGGGAAGGGCCATACACCCCTGTGAACCACCACTCAAAATGATCACTCAACAATGTGAATTTAATAGAGAGAGTATACACCCCCACTTTTCTCTCCTCTTTCCTAACACTGAAAGTATTCCACATGACCAGAATTCCACCCGCAGACCCCACTGACGGGAGGAACTCCCAGTCCTTATCCCTATCCTCCCACAAATCTCCCACAAGTTGCCTCTCAATAGACTCCTTTTTAGTTTCTTGCACAACAAAGATATCAGGCCTAATTCCAAGGCATATATCTTTTATTGCTCTTCTTTTGCTGACACCGCCCAAACCCCTAATATTCCAGGATACTATCTTCATTGGGAAACCAAACTCTTTACCTCAGACCTCTCCCTACTTCTTCGCATCACTCCCCGCAGAGAGACTTTCACCTTTAACTGTCTCCACTCTATCAACCACTAAATTCGCAAAATTCTCAACCCTTTCCCACATAGCCTCTTCTTCTTGGTTTTTTACTCCCTCCTGTGACGATTCCCTTACCACCCCTTCTAACTCCTTGCTCAGAATACATCCCCCCATAAAACTGCTCATCAAGGCTTCTGGTGTTTCAGCAATAAGTGGAGAATCCACAGGGACCTCGTGATCAAACCCAGAACAGTCTACAAATAATGGAGAGGAAGAAAAAGGAGACATAGCACTAGCAATCGTACTTGGATGAAAACACGACCTAGACGCAAAGGATGGAGAAAGAAACTGTTTGAATGAGCAACCCGCGACAAGATTTTCTATGATCGCCACTTCACTTTTACTACCATTGGCTTTCCACTCACCGCATTTCACCTCCGCCATAGGCTGAAGAGTACCTGCATCGCCTAAACATCTGACCCCAGGTGAATCGACAGGGAGCGACTCCTCCACCAGTGTCGCCAGACGCTGCTGACTCTGATAGCCCCTTCCTTCTTCATCCACCATTTGGTTTTGACCACGTCTTGAGTAACGAAGCACATTAGGGGAGTAACTCATTTAACTGCTTTAAATCTTTTTGTACTCAAGTACAGAATGAGAAAGGAGAAAAGTTTGGACAAATCACTTGGATAAGAATAGATCAAGGAACTGAATTTGAAAACTCAGATTATGCTCAATTGTGTGAAAACTTGGGTATGAAGCGTGAGTTCTCAGCACCTAAAACTCCACAACAAAATTGAGTTGTTAAGAGAATAAATCGGGTTCTCTAGGAAATGGCTCAGACTATGTTGCTAGCAAAGGGTCTTCCCACAAAATTTTGGGCTAAAGCAATTAACATAGCATGTTACATTGTTAATTGAATGTACTTAAGACCTGGTACAAAACAAACTCCATACGAGCTATGGAGAGGTAAGAAACCCAATGTAAAGTATCTCAGAGTTGGGAGTAAGTGCTATATCCTAAGGGATCGTGAGCAATTGGGTAAGTTTGACTCCGGGAGCGATAAAGGGATATTTTTAGGGTGCTCCTCTAACAGTAGGGCTTTTAAAGCCTTCAATTGTAAAACATCTACAATTATGGGGTCTACAAATGTTGTCATTGACGGCACCAACACTAACTTTGATAATTTACAGGTACATGAAGATATTGAAGAACAATTGATGTATGATACCTCAAGAAATGAAGAAGAGCAAAGTGAATAATCTGAAAACAATCCAAATGTTGGTTCCACCCTAAGTAATGAGGAAGAGACTTCACCAAGTTCATATATTGAATCTTCTCAAACTACTGCTGAACCACATCAAACTTCTACAAATGATCCTACAAACTCCACAGACTATTAGCCTTCCGCAAGGGTTAAATTAAATCATCCTATTGATCAAGTCATTGGTATTGTTTCTGATCACTTAAGAACTAGGAGACAACTTAGAAATGAAATCAATCATATGTGTTATTTGTCTCAAAATGAACCTAAAAGTGTGAAAGATACCTTACTAGATGATTCTTAGATAAATGCCATGCATGAGGAATTACATCAGTTTGTGAGAAATGATGTGTGGAAATTAATCCCTAGACCTGACCATGTTAGTGTCATAGGAACTAAGTGGATATTCAAAAACAAGTCAGATGAAAATTGAATTGCTGTAAGAAACAAGGCAAGACTTGTTGCCCAAGGATATACCCAAATTGTAGGGTATAGATTTTGATGAAACATTTGCTCTTGTTGCTAGGCTTGAATCAATTAGAATACTGTTTTCCATTGCCTGCTACTTAGGATTTAAACTATACCAAATAGGTGTAAATTGTGCATTCTTAAATGGTATATTGAAGGAAGAAGTATTTGTGGAGCAACCCAAAGGATTTGAAGATCCTCAAAACCCAAGTCATGTTTACAAACTCAAGAAAGCTCTTAATGGTCTCAAACAAGCTTCTAGAGCTTGGTATTAGAGGCTCACATCCTTCTTACTTGAGTCAAATTTTGTTAGAGGTAGTGCTGATAAAACCTTGTTTTTAGGAAGGAGAACAATGGGATTTTAATAGCTCAAATCTATGTTGATGACATAGTATTTGGCTCAACTTCTGAAAAACTTGCTCACAAGTTTAGTTCCCTCATGAAAAATGAGTTTGAAATGAGAATGATGGGAGAGTTATCATATTTTCTAGGCTTACAAGTCAGTCAATCAACTCAAAGGATTTTCATATCCCAAACTAACTTTGTTAAAGACTTAGTAAAGAAATTTGGCTTGACCTCAGCCAAACATGCTAGAACTCCCATGAGTACTAGTCTCAAGCTTAGTAAAGATCCTTCTAGAAGAAGTGTAGATCAAACCCTCTATAGGAGCATGATAGGAAGCCTATTGTACCTCACATCTAGCGGACCTAACATTTCATTCAGTGTAGTTATGTGTGCAAGATACCAAGCTTGCCCCAAATAGCCTCATATGATGGCTGTGAGAAGAATAATCAAGTACATCAATAGAAATCTTGAATTTGGCATTTGGTTCTCTAGAGAAACAAATGTATGCTTGGTGGGGTATTCAGATGCTGATTGGGCTAGGAGTATAGATGATCGAAAAAGTCCTTCAAGAGGTTGTTTTTACATTGGAAACAACTTGGTTGCTTGGCTTAGTAAAAAACAGAACCCAATCTCCTAAGCACTGCTGAAGCAAAGTATATTGCAGCAGGAAGTTGCTGTGCTCAATTTCTATAGACTACATCAGGGAATAATGACAGTGTCTTGTGACAATCAAAGTGCTATAAATTTTCTCAAAAAATCCAGTCCAACATTTAAGAACAAAACATATTGACATTAGATACCATTTCATAAGAGAATTAGTTGAAGACAAAACAATTGTCTTAGATCATATCCAAACACAAAATCAAATTGCAAATATCTTCACAAAACCTTTAAATCAATAAAGATTTGAAACACTCAGGAAATCTCTAGGAATATGTTCTATGGTTAATTAGGTATGTAAAAAGTTGATACTTATTCTTTTCTATTTTTTTTGGCATTCAGGGTATTTGGGCCCGCTTACGCTCAACCGAATAATTCCTGAGGGCCCATGTAAGACCTTGCAACCCACATGACCCGGGTAAGTATAAGGCCCATAGACCTTATGCAGGTGGCCCCAAGAGACTGTGTCTAAGAGAGTTTGAACCTGAAACCTTAGAGGGAGCATACCTCTAGGCCCCAGGTATTGACCACCAGGCCAACCCATTGGGGTTGATACTCATTCTTTTTAAAAGTCAATGAACCACATAGAAAATCATAAGATTTATCTTGTTGTGCACGCAAAGTCACTCTCTAAATTCATTGATAAGTGAGAAACTTCATATAAGTTAGAGTGCTTACAATACCATATCCTGGAGTCCAAGTATTTCTACTTCTATCTTTTGAAGACTAAATGTAAGAAATACTTGTGGCCTCAAGAATTACTTGGCCATAAATTTCATTAAAGCCTTATTTGCTTATTGGGAGAGTTAAAGTTCGGAAAAAGGCTATCTCAAGGGTTAGAGTGAAAGTCACCCGAGCCATAAAAAACAAATGAGTGAGAACTTGGGATGAGCTGTCGACCCCAGACATCCTAAGTTCAGCATGTGCGTGAGAACTTGGGATGAGCTGTAAACCCTAGACATCCTAAGTTCAGCATGTGAGAGAGAATTCTGGGATGAGCTATAAACCTTAAACATCCTGAATTCATTAGAAATTAAAGAAGCAAAAATAGGAAGGCTACTTATCTTTGATGAGTGAAAGCCATCAAGAATACCTCATCTCCCTTGGCACAAAAGGTAGAAAAATGATGACAAGTATTCTGTATTTCTGTTTTTCATTGATAATAGCTAGCTTTGGAAAAAGGCTTACATGGATATTACGCATATCACTAGCACTAAACCATCTCTAAGAAATTGAAGCTCATTTGTTATGGATGATGTGTGTTTTGACCAAGTGTGTTTGAAGGAAAAATCTTGTAAATCTCTCATTAGTAATTGATTGTCAAAGTGAGTTAGTGGATAATTTTTTTATGTACTTAATCAGATATATAAGAGAAATCATGTCAATGATTCCCTGAATTGTTTTGATTTTTGATCATCTAAGATGTTGTGATGATATTATCTTTAAGATGTTTGGATTTGGAATCATTTTGTAAGTGTATTAATGTCAAAATGTGGCTTAAATCTGGGTTTTCTATTTCTGAGATGCATGTAACCTATCTCAGGTTACAACTATTTTTCTGGGTATCCTCTTGCACCTGCATTTGTCGAGAGTATATAAGGGCATCGAGCACTTTCTTTCAAACAAAAGGAAAGCAACGTATGAACATTGGTTTCTTGAACGTTTGAGCATTCCTTGAGTATCTGATAGATCCTTGAACGTATTTGCGTTCAATTTGTGAACTTTCAAGCGTTTCTTTTTAAATCCCTTCTTCTTACATTGATATTATATAAAACCAAAAAAAAAAAAAAAAGGTTCTTGTCTCATTCTATTGAAAAAACTCCCCAACCAAACACAGAAACATTTTCAAACCCTCTACTTGACTCAGACAAGAATCTTGGGGTTGGTCGATCAGAATTGAGACAATCTTTTCTTCCAGGTCTCTATTAACTGAACGACAAATTGACTTAGGGGATTTTCAAGAAACAACCATTTCTAGAATCTTTGATGTCTATGGTTGGCGTACTTTTGCCTCTATTTTCTGAAGTTGCTTATTCTGAACTTGTGAAGGAATTTTACCCTAATCTACATAATTTTCATCTTAAAAATCAGGATAGAGTTACAGCCTTTGTTAGAGGACAATTCTTTGAATTCTCTATTGAACTCATATGCTCTATTCTCAACCTTACTAGAGTTCAAAATCCTGAATTTGATTATTTCAATCCTCCAAACTCCCCTTATCTGGCTGAAATAATTCAAGAATTAATTAACCCTGGGTGTCCATCCTCATCTTCTTTAGTCATGTTTCATGGGTGTCTTTCAGGAAATATGAGAATTCTAAATCTTTTTGTTTGTGCCACCATCACTCCCTCTGAACGTCATTCAAATCTAACACCAAGTAAAGCCCGGCTTCTTCATGCTCTCATTCAAGGGAAAACCTTTTGTCCTGCCTTAACTATCTTTTACCACATTCTCAATGTGAAAAACTCTAGAACAATGTCTCACGAGTTACCTTTTGGAGTTCTCATTTCAAATATAATCCTGAGTAAGGGTATTGTTTCATATCCAACTGATCGTTATATAAAACTCTGCCTCATATTGGATAAGGCAACAAAGGAAAGAAGTTTTGCTCAAACTTCTGGTCCCTCTAGATCAAGGCAAGCTTCTTCAAATGATCTCTCATCTATCCTAACAAACTTGATGAAATTCAAGAAGAACATAGGGCATCTATCCAATCCATACGATCTCAAATACAAGAGATGAAATTAACCTTCAAATCAAATCTTGACTACATTGTTGAAAGAGTAGACAGACTTCATCAAGCAAAAAAGAGAGATTCGAATGAGACCAGACATTATATTCAAGAGCTCCTCAACAAACAAAATGTTATAGATGATTTGATTCAAGGCTTTGCTCGAAGGGTGTATAGGGGGCCTTGACAAATTGCATGTCAACAAGGAGGAGAATGGCCTGGTATTGAGGGGGAGCTGATGACTATGATTTGAGGGGGAGTTAATGATGGGATTGTATGGCTGGAGTTGCGGTGATAAGGGAGATGATCTAATTTTTTTTGCTGATATCTCTCACTTGAGTTGTTGGTTTCTACTAGACTTAAATTTTTGTTCTAACTTCACTTGACATATCCAAATTGATATTTTACTGTGTGAATGTGGTTATTTTGTGAATGTTTAAATTCTTGTTTAGAATTGATGTAAGTACAGCAAAGTTGACTGATATGATTCCAACCCTGAAGTATTTTTGATACTAGTTGATTACTGTTTATGATTTTGTGATGATGTTTGGACTGATATTCGTGCATGTGATAGTGTGTTGATCATCACGCTCTAGTGTTGATTTCCTGCTTTATGTATTTAGTGTATTTGACAATACTTGTTTGCCTGTGCTAAGTTTTATGTTTCATGTCTATTTGGTTTTGTCATGCAATTGTCAAGAGGGAGATTGTTGGGAAAATTACTCTCCCTTTGTGACAGTTGGATGACATGATAATCTTGATACTAATGATTCTTATAAAATGTTTTTGCAGTAAACAAGTGATGTCAAAAATCTATGATTGGAAAAAGAAAAACCTGAGCCTGTTGTATTCCAATGTAAGGTACATGCAAGTTTAGTTGTAACTTGTTGCACGTACATGAGCAACAGAAAAGTTAGATATAAAAACTCTGTTTCGTAACAAATTTGGAGTTAGTTAAGTTTTTTGTTTAGAGGAGATTGATCTTACGAATTCTTGGTAGAAAGAAGAAAAAGACTGTGTTCTTTCAAGGCAAGGAGGTTGATCCATCTAGAATCAATTGAAGGTTTGAAAAAGGGTGAGTTCAGATCTAAAGAATACAGTTTGAAGGATTTCAAAGTGTGATCGTGTATTCCTGAAGAATTCAAGATAGCTGGAGAAATCAAGAATCTTTAAATGGATGCATCGAGAAGTCGACATAAGAGTGAGGTTTCGATTAGAAGTGAATTCTTGTTGAATCTAAACTCTTGTAATCGTCTCTTTCATAGTGAAATGATTCCTCAAGCTTGGTCTCCTTAAAAAGACCCAAGGTTTTACCTAGATTGAAGTCTAGGGTTTCCTCGTATAAATCTTGTGTTGATTGATTGTTCTTGTTGCTTGGGTTACACAAATTTCATAGAGAAAGGGCCTAGGATTAAGAATTTTCAATTGGATCAACCTCCTTGCCTTGAAAGAACACAATTTTTTTTCTTCTTTTTACCCAGAGTTTGTTAGATCAATCTCCTCTAAACCAAGAACTTAACTAACCCCAAATCTGTTACGAAATGGAGTTTTTATAGTTGTTCATGTAGGTGCAGTAGGTTACAAATAAACCTGCCTGTACCTTATACTGGAATACAACAAGCTCAGGTTTTTCTTTTTCCAATCATAGATTTTTGACATCACTTGTTTACTACAAAAACACTTTACAAGAATCATTAGTATCAAGATTATCATGTCATCCAATTGTCACAAAGGGAGAGTAATTTTCCCAACACAACACAGCCATAGCAATTGGTTCACTTCAAGAAAGAAAGTCAGAGAATATGACAAGATTAAATTAGAAATTTAGAATGAAATAGAATAGAAAACAAATTGTCATGATGACAAAAAAAAGATCCCATAGTAGACCACCAAGTGAAGAAAATTACTAAATGTGTATTGCTAATACCAAGTTACCAACATATAGTGGTATTGGGGTAATGAAAATTGTTTAAGAAATTTTTTTTTGTTGAGGGAGTGGGGTATTTTATTGAACATAGATTACAGGGAAAGCTCAAAAAGAGCAAGACAAAACAGAAGCAACAGAAAAAACAGAAGCAGCAGAAAAATGACAACAAAAAACCACCACCAGACCTGACATACTGAAGAGTACAAACAATACCTGAGAAGAAAGGAAGACAGAGAGAAGACCCTTTTGAAAGAATATTATATGAATTCAAAGCAGACAAACATGAAGATGAGAAATTTATCAATTAATAACTATGCAACTTCTTGCTATCATTTTTTTGGTTTGGTGTTTTTATGTTGTGGAAGTCGAAAGGCTTGGTAAAAGATCTTGGAAATCCCTAGTTTTGAGGAGTTTGTTTGCAGATTTTGTTATGCATCAATGTCACAGTGCCATGTAGGTACAGTACAAATTGGTTGAACGTTACTTTAGATCTTTAATTGAGTAAAAGGTAACCATTATATCTCAAGAGTATTCCTTATAAAAGATAATTCAAGTTACAAGAGTCTTAACATAACTCCAAAACCTTGTATTAAAGAGAGCCAGAAGAAGAAAAAAAGATGGGGCAGCTACATGTTTAGTAGAGATTACTCCTTTATAAAGTGTGTGTGTGTGTGTTGCAGTTTTTTAAAGTATTTATGTGATAATCTTTCTTGGTAACAGTGGCAAAATTATGCCATGCAGTAGGCAAGTATTGGATGCAATGCTCTTCTGGTTGTCATTCCAGACCCAGTTACATGCTTTTCCACTGCAAGATATGCTCAAAAGCAAGTCTTCCGATTGGCTTCAGACTCAAGCATGATTTTAGTTGACTGGATTACTAGTGGGCGCCATGAAAGTGGAGAAATATGGGATTTTGAACTGTATAAGAGCACGAATCACATCTTTCTAGAGGGGGACAAGCCTTTGTTTCTAGATTCGGTATTTCCCTTTTCTCCTTCCATCTATGGATCTTCTGCATCCAAAGATCTGCCAAGTACTATGCATGTTTATCATTTTCTTTTAACTATGTTGGCCTAAGATTAAATAGCTGCAGTATATCTGGAAAATGGAAACCGTATGAATGACTTTTTGAACTTTAAACCTTGTTAACATTTCAAGAAATCATCTTCCTCAGGCACTTGGTTGTGGAAAGTTTCCTGAATTTTGGAAGAAGTTAGAGAATTTATTTTCCTTCATTGCTCTCAGCAGTATTTTTCAGTTAGTACCCAAAAGACATTTTCTCTGCAAATGCCTCTTCTATACTTTCTGAAGTGCACCTTCTGGCTACTTTGTGAGGCATATTCCCCTTTTCAGTCATTAGCTAACTTTTGCAAAATATGAATTGTAAGGAATATTGACACTTGGCAAAGGTTCAACATCCAATCAACTCAATTTTGTTTCACCATGTATTTAAAACCTTGTTAACTATCTAACTGAACATGAATAGGTATTTTCTTATCTATCATGGAAGTAGCACATTTTTTTTAAGTGGGTGAAGATGCCAGCTTTCTTAACTTGGTAAAGCCTGGTAGTTTTGACGCCATAGACCTGGTTTAAGAACTCATTGCCACCCCAAGCTGTTATGTACTTGGCAAACCAAAACTGGGGAGGAGGGGAGAATCAAAAAGAATAAAGAAAAAACAAATGGTCCATTTACTGCATAGTTCCATAATCTGTCTAATTCATAAATTCAGTATTCTCTCATTTCATTGAGGTGTAGTGTTTATGCTTGTGCATGTGTGTTTGTATCCCTAGAAACATACACATGCATTTGCTATGATAGTTTTTAAATTATTTTTATTTACTGAAGTTAGTTACTATTGGAGCAAGGAAGCATTTCCAGCATAAGAGAACGGATGCAGGATTACCGAGTTATTGCTATGTTCATACTCTTGGGGTATGTATTTCCCACATCTTCCATGATGATTTGCAGTTCAAACTAAATTTTGTAAATATTATATTTGAACCAAACAATTATTCTTGTTTCTTGGATGTAGGCCGAAGTTAAAGCATGTTCAAACCCAAGTTCAAGAAAATGTTAGGAGGATGATGTCTGAGCAATTCTGCATTCTCCCACCAACTGCGGGGACACATGCAAAACCCAATGTCTATAATGGCTTAACTAAACGAAGCTTAATTGCATCTTGCAGTGTATTTGGACCAAAGGTACCTTTATCTGGGTTCTCTGCCTAAGCAATTATTAACTATTTCCATAGTATTAAGATTACAGTTACAATATTAGATCTATACTCATGAACAAGGTACAGTTCATTTAAGGGTGATTGTATGAAAGAGAAGATGTCAAACCCATGAAAGTGAGTGGTATACAAGGCAAGCAAATGAAACCATGCAAGCTGCAATTCAGAACTAATTACCAACCATTATCCTTATTTGTTATAGTTTGCATATACTTCCAATTAAAGAGCAATTCAGATTAACCTAACTGCACAAAAGGTGACTACTAAAACCTCATTGAATTATTTTATTTGGCCCAATTTTCAGTCAAATGAAATGCCAAACCATTTTAATGAGAACTTGAATGATTTGTTGAACTAAATGTCTAACTTCATGAACTTGACTCGTGTCCTGCCAGGATCAACCTTTTATTTTGCGGCATAAAATATATTAAGCTCAGGGCTATTTCCAACTTCTACTTTTGGTTAAAAGGTTTTTCATGCCATAAATGTATGAAGAACTGATTCCAGGTCTACTTATTCATCATTTTCTACATGATTAATTGTTCCTTAACTTAGACACTCCTGTTGCAATATCTAACATTCTGAAGTCAACCATAAGGGGGTTACATGTTTCCTATTTGCAGGGTATAGGTGTAGTTACTCGGATAGCTGCAATGACAACTGAATCAGTTCACCACTTTCTACACCAGCAGTTAGCTTGCATGGAGCCATTGCTAGGGGCATCACCATATTGCTGAATTTGCATGTGGGATGGCATTACAAGGGAAGTTGTGGCAGTGCCGTTATATAGGTGCTGGAATAATTTTAAGCATAATCTCTCTGGTGAATTTGCGTTTTCTGGTTCTTGATATTCATTCAACTCACTGTATATACTAGTGCTATTTCCAGGGGCACTAAGCTCTATTGTCTTGTTTGTTGCTATCAAGAGCTTTGGATCTCTTTGTCCTTTCTTCTTGTTCATCCTATCTACTGCTGGATGTCTGGATCTCATTGCCCATACTAGAAAAGGTGAATTTATTGAATGACCTATGACCATGTTTTCTGAAAATCATGGTAATCTCAATTAATCTAATGAAATCATTTTCTGTTTAATGTTTTAACATTTAGTTTTGAAAGAGTTGTAAAACAAGTGCTTCTGTATCAAGCTCTTTGATTATAACATACAATTAGGGATAATATAATATTAAAGTATTTTAACTGGACTATTATTTTGTGTGTGTATTTGTATAGATTTAAGCATTGATATTTCATGGGTTAGTGAAAGTACCCTTGTTGGAGACATGTAGGAATTCTGACAATTTATGGACCACAGTGTGCAACTCATATGTTTCCATTGCTTAGTTGATGCCTCTTGCTAAATTAACATCTGCTGTAGAGTATCTGATATACCTTGTTCTGGGAAAATTTGGACATGTGACCAGGCTTCGGGTGCACAGGAGCTTAATGGCCTTTTGTGTAAGTACTAGCATCATAAAATTCAGAATCAACGCCACTAGTATCTTTCCTCTAGAAGCAAGCAATGTTTTTCCCCAGATGGTGAGATGACATAATCAAACTTATTTTAAGCTTTGCATAAGCATTTTCAAAAAATTTAGAGGCTGTTTGGTATAACTTTTCAAAGTAGAATTTTGAACTTTTCTACTTTGTATCTACTTCAAAAAGTTGAAAAGTAACTTTGAAAAGTTATACCAAACAGTCTTTTAGAGGAGTACAAAATATATGGTGCTTATGGCTATATGTGAATCATCAATTTTCACAAATTTCAAATACCTATCTTGGTTCAGTAGTCCTCTTTTTTCAGATTATTCCCACTCTGATATTGCATGTTGACGTAGTGAAAGTTACGAAAACAAGGATTAATCTCTGTTAATCTTAGAAAACTGGAATCCACCAGCAAATAACCTTGTATCCACAAGGAAGATGAGAGAGAAACTCTGTAATTCTTTTAAAAAAATAATGTCTAAAATTCGTGTACAACCTTTACCCCTTATTTATAGACCTCCGAAGATCCCAAAATAAGATAGAAACCTACTAAAATTAGGACTCCTACTCATAGTAAACAACTTAAAGTTAAAATCTAATTCCAAACCTCTTAAAGACACCTAAGATAACTTAAATACCTAATACAAGAAAATAGGAATTCTACTTTTGCTAAATAAACTAACTAATCTAGACTTTGCGTCCCACATGTCCTACATCAATCCCCTCCCCTTAGAGAAACACTCGTCCTCGAGTGAAGCACTGGCATGGCCGTGGGAACATGGTACTCAGATAGGTCTTGTACGTTGAACATATTGAAGCTTACCCTTCTCCTTTAATAACAAAGGTGTAGACCTGCTTTGTTTCAGTCACTTTATAAGCTTTTGGAGTCTTATCAGAAACTTTGGTTGGTACCATGGCAATGTTGTGACCCTTCCAGGTGAATAAATACACGTTGTCCCTCACCTTATAGGTTGCATTCACATCATATTGCCAAGGTCTTCCTAATAAGATATGACTGGAATCCATTTCAATCACATCACAAGTAATCTCTGCCTTGTAGTGCTTTCTAATAGAAATTGGAATAGTGCAAATTTCAGCTACCTTCACTGTAGGACCTTTCTTTACCCAACCAATCGAGTAAGGTGAAGGGTGCGGTTTGGTTGGCAATTGCAAATAATCAACCAACTTCTTTACCACAAAATTATCACAACTTCCATTATCAACAATCAAATCGCATACCTTATTGGAGATAATACACAATGATTGGAAAATATTGGGGCCTTGAGAGAAGTCTTCTTGCGTGTCCGAACATAAAACCCATTGCAAAACTAGGTTGAGACGTTCACTTTCGTCTTCTTCCCCCACTTCGTATACATCATTATCATATATGACCAGCCCGCCATCTTCTTCTTCTTTGCCTTCTCCTTCTCCTTCTCCTTTTTGTTCAATCAAATTTACAGGTTTTCTAGCTAGATATTTATTATACATATGCCCCGTTTGACCACATCTGTAACACTTTACTGTTGTTGATCTGGCATAAGGATTACAATTTTGAGGCTGATCTTTATAGCCCTGCTCGGTAGATTTTTGATTATTTACGCTAACACTAGCATCCCCCTTGTCCTTGGCGCTAACTAGAGTAGAAGAAACTGTTGTTTGAGGCGCTTTGCCCTTGCCAGAAAAATCTTCAACATCATAATAAGACTTCCAAGAATACTCCGATTGCCCAACTGATTTTTCCATCAATTCTGCCTTTAACGCCATGTTGTGTGCTTCATCCATTGACCACAAAGTCTGCAACCCAATTTTGTTTTGAATTGATGGTTTCAGCCTTGCCAAATATCTAGCAACTCTCTGCAATTCTATTTCAGACAAATCATTACGTGCAGATAGTCTAGAGAATTCAGTAGTATAATCAGAAATTGATTTACTTCCTTGAACGTAGTTCTGATAAAGCTGAAATAGATGCTGATCGTAGTTTGGTGGTAAGAATCTCTCCATCGTCAGTTGTTTCATTCTCCTCCACGTATGAATTAGGACTTTTCCCTGTCGACGTCTATTATTCTGCAATGTGTCCCACCAGACGGCTGTTCCACTCTTCAGTTTGAAAGCAACAAATTTCACTTGTCTCTCTTCACGAATCTCCATCATCTCAAAAAATCTCTCAACTTCTGAAACCCAATCGAGAAATTCCTCGATATTCATATGCCCACTAAAAGAAGGAATATCTGCCTTGATGTGGTAATCTTCGAACCTTTTATTGCGAACTTTATGATCTCTCTAATCGCGAACTATCTCCTCCTCTTCTAGGTCCGAATCATCATTGCCAAATAGTGCCTAATGATGCCTACGAACATTGCGTTCATGGGGTCGTTGGTAGGGCTTTCTGGCTTCAACGCTTGGGGGTCCTCGGGCAAGTCTCGCGGTTTCGTGCCCAACAACGTTTTGATTAGGGTTGGCATTAATTGCTATATTAGCGATCATCTGACGAATCTCTACCATCTGTTGTTGTTGTTCTTCAATGGCCTCCCAAATCGCTTCTTGCCCACGAACAACGTCAATGGGATTGTTACCGTCACCCTCATTGTTGGCCATCTCGTTAGGCAAATCCTGACTCTGATACCAATTGACGCAGTGAAAGTTACGAAAACAAGGATTAATTTCGGTTAATTTTAGAAAACTGGAATCCGCCAGTAAATAACCTTGAATCCACAAGGAAGATGAGAGAGACTCTATAATTCTTTTAAAAAAATAATGTCTAAAATTTGTGTACAGCCTTTACCCCTTTTTTATAGACCTCTGAAGATCCCAAAATAAGATAGAAACCTACTAAAATTAGGATTCCTACTCATAGTAAACAACTTAAAGTTAAAATCTAACTCTAAAACCTCTTAAAGACACCTAAGATAATTCAAATACTTAATACAAGAAAATAGGAATTCTACTTTTACTAAATAACTAACTAATCTAGACTTTGGGTCCCACATGTCCTACATCACATGTTCATGTCAGATTCTGACAATTAAACCTGTACTAGTTTAAGATGTGGTTTTTCCTTGAAGAAATTTCGCTTTTCCTTGAACCTTGCTCCTATTTACATTTCTACTTTTCACTATTATTGTTTATTTTCGTACACCTAAAACCATAGTTATGTTGGATAAATTCATTTAGCATGTCATGTATCAATAGTAAGCCTGCATATTGATGAATTTTCCCTTCTAACATCAAATAGATTGCAGCTGAAGCTTAGATTTCATTACTTGGACAAATAGCCAAACCAAATATTAAGAATCTGTGCCTACCCGTTCAACTATGGTGGGTAGACTCCTTTTTATGTGAAAGGGAAAAGTAATTTTTAGTGGTGCTTTATCAAAATATTTAAGATTTAGTCAGTAAAGTTTTGAATTTTAACTTTTACAGCACCTTTATCAAAATAATTAATTTTTAGTGCCATTTCACTATTACAAATCAACTATTTCAAAAATGCCCTTACATTACTCATCCAAATGGCTTGTACAAGTCACTCATTCAAAGTACAAATCATTTTATTGACTTGTACAAGACTACAAGTCAATTTATTGCTCGTGCAAGTTCTAAAAGTAAGTTGTATAAGGGTATTTTTGGAAGAATTTACTCGTAACAGTAAAATGACACTAAAAATTAATTATGTTGTTAAAGGTGCAGTAAAAGTTAAAATTCAAAATTTTGCTGACTAAATCTTAAATATTTTTATAAAGCACCACTAAAAAGTAATTTTCCCTATATGAAACTACAGTATTTAGCTTAGGTAGATAAAGTAAAGTGTGCCTAAAATTGCCATATATTCTATATTACTGCACACCTGACTTCTATATGCTGAATCTCATAATCTCGGTGTTGGAATTGAGTGCAGGATAAATTGATTTCGAAAATCTGACAAGATCTTGTTATTGGGATTGAATTTGTATGAACCAAACCCTTTTAAGAATGATTTGGTCTGAAGGTTTTTTTTTCCTGCTCAATTTATACTGTAGCCCTTCTCTAGGCAGCCTCTTTGAACCATTACCAACCGTTTGTTTCATTGAAGTTTTGATCCTCAATGCTAAAATGTATTGGTGTAGCTAGTGTAACTTAACTTTATAATAGAGATGTGCCTAAACAATGCATGGAAGAAAGTGTACTATTGATATAATTGGAGGAGGATATTGATCTTTACCTAATTATTTTCAAAGTTGGTCATCCTCTTTGATCAATTAACTTATATGCTTCCTAGTGTCAAATTTGTCTTAAAATTATTGAAGTGATATTTTGTATCTAGTTTTAGTTTTATGGGTAGCAACGTTTATGGTTATAATTAGAGCTGTCAATGGGTCGGATAAATATCCGAATCCGATCCGATAATATGGATCTTAGCTTTAGATCCGATTATATTCGAATTCGAATATGGTACTATACATATTCGACCCGATAAAGATCCAACCGTTTATTTTGTATGTATGTTATGTTTTTTAGGCTTTTTTTTTAAGTCTTTTTATATATTAGTATAGAAGCAATGAAGGTTTCATATAATATTTATTGATTTAAGGTCATAATATAAGATAAATTTGAATTAATACATCCTTAATTGATCTACTAACTTAAGGTTTATAATATCTTAATTTTTTTTTTCATATATAATGTAATCAGATTCAGATATTGGATAATCGGTCGGATTTGAATTCGGTATTAGATATGAAAGATCCATCGGATAATCGGTTTGAATTCGGATACTGGATTTTCTTATCAAATCGAATTTGTATTGTATTCGACCCGTTTACAGTCCTAATTATAATTATGGAGAAAGTGTAACTATGGTGAAGTTTAAAGGAAAGAGTGACTGCTCCCCTACATTCATCCTTTGGTCATTCCCAGCTGTGATTTTCATTTGATGTTTATAAGTAATGATTGTTTATCTTTCTTTAGAATAAAGCAACCTTCAAAGTTGGCAGTGAATAACATCTTTTTTTTCTTATTTATTTATGATGACCTCTAAATCCTCAGTGCATTTTTATTTTCCTGATAAAATTATCCACCTAGTTACAGTACTCTCTGGAGGATATGGACATTGATGTTGATCATCATGGCTCTTTATGCCCCATCCAACTTATATTAGATTAAGGTTGGTTGATTATCGGAATCTGTCATGGCAGATCTTTTATTTGTTCTCTCTCTGTTCCAGACTCTTCCTGCAGTTGCCCTTTGTGGGTAGAACAAATTACATTTAGATGTACAGATTTCCAACAGCAAGAAACTACTGAATGGCAGATTAATGGCACCAACATCATTACCTGCTTATCAATTAGACAGCATTTCCAAGCTCTCATTACCATTCCAAGGAGGATTTCATAACACCCTTAATACCGGGCCTCAGCTCATTCTGGCTGTTATATTCTCATACCAAATAACAGAGTAATATTGTACATATTAACAATGAAAATAAAACGGTACAAGGGAATGTAGATAAAGAATAGAATGGGTGACAGAATAATGCCAGTTCTGTCCACATAAAAACGAAAAGGTAAAGAGAGTGAGCATATGTCACTCATTTATGCTTCAAACTTCAGCTATTGAGCGCACCCCAGGACAGGGTAGGTGAACCTCTTCGTTCAAATATATATATCCTTTCGAAAAATAAAAATAAAAAGACTACTCAAACTCAGAAAGTAATTTCACAAGGTGCATGAAATGTTCTTCCACGGCATATAGCTTCTAGATTTTCACCCGCATAAGAACACAGTGGTGATACCTCCACACCTGGGTTCATGATGAAGCATTCGGAGGACCAGAGATGTGTTAGAATAGAGTAGTTTTTTCGGTTATATCATGCCTTTAGAACTTTATAGGACATGAATAGAGCAAGAATTTACCAGTTGCATACAACGGCACCGAATGCGTTAAGAAACCACCTGCAGCTACCACCCAACGACTATGAAGGCGGAGAACAAGGAGTCTAGCACTGTCAGGAGTGTCATAAGTTGCCCCGTTGGCGTTTTTAACCGGTGCAAACTCTTCCTCACGCAAGACCTGATTTTCAGCATTATTTACATGGCCAAAATAGCTGGTGTGAAAGGGCAGTACTAGGGACTGGAAAGAAAAAATGCAGTGATCTGGAAAGGGAAAAAGACACACCTCAAAGAGTGCAGTTGATGGGGCATATGCAAATGCATCAAATATGAACTGTTCTAACTTTAATCCCATTGTATACCCATCGATTGAAGGTATTTTCTTCTCAGCAACATGATAACTACACTCAGATGGCATATTTATAATGTTACCATAAAAAATAAACACATCAAAAAGCATCTAAACAAAATAATTAGTTGGATTGATTGCTTTAGAAAGAAAACAGAATGTAAGTGTGATTTTTTCCACTTTCATGGTGTGTGTTCCCATTGCATACAGAAGCAAGTAATTAATGGAACAGATGAAATCTGAAATGATGCCAAGTTTCAAACTTTAATTTCAAATAGTAACCTCTTACTAGTGACTGTCCTTTCAGCCTAAGTTTTCTCAATACCACCTATACTTAAGGAATATCAACAAATAATAGCATATGGGGATCACTTGTTTTGGAGGTAAAAGTTTGGGAATTTATTTTTGAACCTTTTGCTAAATACTAACATGCACTAATTTAAACTTGATGATGTCAGATGAAAAATAATTTTGGATGATATACAAGCCCCTAAATAATCGATTCTCATGGACAAATTCTGCTGCAAAAAATAGCTTTTTTTTTTTAATAAGATGCCCTGCCTTGGGGGCATCCTGAAATAAGTTAGGGCGGGCTCAAATCCAATCCTTGGGAACGACATCTAAGGCTGTTTATGCATCATAAATATATACATGACAGCTCAGGCCATTGACAATGTATGATGTTCTCAATTTTGAACTAGATGGTAAATCAAAGCGCAAAGAAAGGGTGTAATGAGAAAAACTAGTTATAACTGACAATGTGAGGGAAATGAAGTTTTTGTTGCAATAAATAATAATAAATAAAGGAAGGAAGAAAGACTAACACTTACATGCTGTCTTTCTCGAGGCCATTTGCAACTTGATTGAGGAAATCCAAAGTGAACATATGTAAGCACACCTGAAAGATAAAAGCTAGAATGAATTGGACCAAGGGAAATAAGCTACACAAAAAGGAACAAAAATGAGCCAATATTAATGTAAAATTACACAGTTGCTAACATACATTATAGTAACAAAGGCAAACTAAAATTTGATTTACTTCACAATCCAAGAAAATCAAATGCTATATCATAAATAATTGAACAAGAAACCTAGTATTCCCATCCAAAAAAACTATCATTAGAAACCTAACCATCGCAAATATCAAGATAGCACGTAAGTCCTCAGGAAGGGTGAGAGATTCCTGGAAAAAATTGTTATTTATTTTTCCAACATTCCAGGCAACTATCCATGGAGCTTGTAAACTGTAAATCCTCAAGAAGGGACAAGAGACGGCAAGATTCAAGGTTCAAACTAACTTCTACTTAAAGGTTGAGTTTCCTTGGTTATTAAACAGGTTTTGGTTACTCCACATGCCTGGTCATCTTGGACATCAAATTATGACTTTAGTGTCACAAGAAATGTATAAAAAACAAATATTGTGATTTGTAATCATTAATTTGTGTTTTTTTGGCAAGGGCACTGATATAATAGGCTCCCTTGTTTTGATTTAGGTAGCTTACTGGACCTGATTATTGTGCATAATTTTATACAGCACATGATGCTCATGATCAAAAGAAATGCACTGCAACAAAGGTTGACTGCAGATATGAGGCTGAATAATTGGAACTCCTAATAGTGATAATCCAAGGGTAAAATTTTTCATTTAGTTATATCCCTCAAAGCATTACAATAATAAACATTATAGATTTCTTTATGAATTGCTCCAGGAAACAGTATATAGGCCATCAAATCTCAGTACTCTCAAGATAATTTTCTCATAGGGCTACTTTGAGCGATTACAAAGTAGGATTTAAACATTTTTCACTTAAGAACTGAGCTTTCTAAGTTGTCTGAAAATTGACATCATGGACACCTTTGTGCATTAATGTAGTTTCCTAAACATGATAATTCTGACATAATTTCAGAGTTCTAAAACACATTATGCTTATGGTTAAAAAGGTAAACAGTAGTAAAGATCCATCATAGATATGGAATTGGAACCTGATGCTATGGATTAAACAAGCTAAAAGTGCACCCTGAAGGCCAAAATTGACAGGAAACCAAGAACAAATAAAAGAAAAATGCAAAGATAACAAATAATACCTTTTCATTTTTTGAATTTCATGGGACAATGTTTTTTTTTATCAGTAAATAAGATTATGTTATATGTTGGTAAAATAAGGAGCTATAGGTACACAAACTGTGTACCAAAGCTAATCAGTACAGTTCAGTCTACCTCCCTCACATGACTTCCCACTAACTGGGTCTGAGCCTAACCTCAAGACCCTTACATTGCCCCACCCAGATCAGAAAATCTATTGCATCTGAGGAACTCATCTAGGGGAATTTTATCTCCACACGGGCAGGAATTTCATGGGAAAATGTTGCTGAGAAAACTTGCATTTCCAATCCATTCCCCAATCTGATATGCACCAAGCCTCTCATTTTCCACCAAATCTTAAAAGTAATTGAACTTTGTGTCATGTTTCTCACAAAATAATTTTTCCACTTTGGGCAAAATCATATGTATCGCTACCTTTTTTTTTTTAAACATCCTTCGGGACCATTTATTTCACTTTTTGCAAGATTTAAACATATGCAATTTGTTGTGCATTTGTCCTAACAGTTGTAATCACTAGGATATGGGTGTTACCAAGTTTCTATGGAATTTCTGTTTAAATTGGGAAGATAACCAATTTTGGACAACAAAAGATAAAGAGAAAATATAGAATATTTTAGCCATTATCATTATATGCAATAGCTGAATCCAGTAAGTCATAATGATAGTTTTTACCATAGCCAGAAATTTTAATAAAATTTATTTAAAATATGATTCAAATTTCATATGAAAATGTGACTCCAAAATCAGCAACAACAATAACAAAAGGCCATGATATTCAAAGGAGGGAACAGCAGCTATACATTACTCCAACATAAGCGAAGCCGACCAGTCTGTTGATTGATTGTGGATGCCAGTGATGGATCTAATTCACTGTATTCCACCACAGAAAGAGGGCCTCCTTTGCCTCGTTGGACGAACACACCAACTGTTTCTTGTGGGTATGCCTGTCATCCGAGCGAGAGGTGAAAAAAAAAAAAACAAGATGTCAAAAATTATCAAGAAGACCTTATTAAAAGAAACATTTCACAAGGAATGACTGAGTACCAAAATCAACTCTTGCAGGCAATTCTGAGTACATTAAAATGCTGTCAGAAACCAGACAGAGACAACTCCTATGGTTTTAATTCCCAACAAGACTTAAATTTCATAGCCTTTTCCCTATTTGAGTTGTAGCAATTCGCCTTGTTACCCACTCAAATATACACTGAAAGCTTCCATTCACAAAATTAATGACTATTACATCACAAGACCATTCGATTATTCTAGAAGTGAATAATTAAGGATCAGCTCCAACAAGAGAATGTATGCAACAGATGGATACAGTACATCAAACTCCAAAAAATAAAGTATGGAACATGAATGCAAAAATAAAGACGTATTCAAAGTAGCAATCATGAAATTCCTAGTTCCTACTGAATGGGTCAAAGGATTTCAAATCAAATAGAGAGGCAAGCGAGTGCCAACTTCCCCTGATCTAAGATTTCTTATTTGACAACACAAATTTGCAATATCTGAACAGATGATGGTAGAATTCAACCTTCACACCACTTTTTCAAGATTACAAACAGAAACGAAGTAGCAAGGCATGAAAACAAAGACCTGATTAGAAACACTTGAATCCAGAACCTACTTACTGAAATTAAACTATTACAATGTATTATTAGCCAAAGTTTCTCAATGGATACAAACAATAATACAAGTTACCTTGCGAACAACTTTTGCAGCAGCAGCTACTCCTTTATCAATGAAGTATCCCAAAAAAGTTGGATCTGCAACACGGACCTGCTTTCAAGAGGTCAATGGCTACTGCTCAAGATAGAACAGTCAATAGGAAACTTAAGCCAAAAACTAAGAAATAGAAGAGATCTCACCAACGCATTGTCCACTCCATAGCAATCCAAATACCTCACTCCTCTCATCGCCATATCCTCCAACAATCTTGAAGATTTCAGAGCTGATTCAGGAATAGATAGCCCAACAAAACTGATTAGTTTCCTCACCACATATGACAACCACAGTATTTGAAACTCACATGCTACAATATCAGAGAAAGATTTACCAGAATAAACTCCTCCATTCCCATCTGGAGCCTTTGCCACCTGGCTTCACAAGATCAGGTTCACATATCCAACATGATATAATGGATGAGAATCAAAATCAAGAAAATTGCAAGCGAGATTAAGAGGAAAAAGACAATGAAAATGAACTAGTGATATATCTTCAAGGTTTTTTAGATAATAAAATAAATACTAATGAAAAAAGGACGAAATGTAATAACATGAAACCATTTCCATCTAATGTACAACTTGGTTATACCTACATGAAATCAAGAAGCTTTTTCACGTCTTTAGGTGATTATTTTATATTTTCAGCATCAGTATAAGGATAATGTAATCTAAAATCACCATCCCATTGTTAGAATAATAAAATCTATGGATTGAAAATGTCACTGAGGTGATATAGAATTTCCTTCCTGAAATTCGTCCTCCAAATCCTAATAATTCCGGAAAATATTCTTGGTTTTGTTTCTTCTTCCATGGCCCACCGCCCATGGTCATGCAAACGTCTTTATTAATGTTTTCTTCTTCTTCTTCTTTTCTATTTCCTTTTTTTCCCTTTGTGATGAATTCCATCACTGCTCTTTTAGCCAACCCCACTTTGGTGGGAACTGGCCTATAATTATGATAGATCATTTAAGCGGGTGAAAGAAAACAATAGTTTTTCCAAATCAAGGGAATAGAACTCATATAATAAATTTGACATATTATATGCAAATAATCCACAGAGAAATGTTACAAATTTTAGATTGTTGTGTATCTGTGAATGTTTTCTATGAAAGGCAAGAAGAAACATACTCTATATGGAGTTTCCATGATAAATCTACCATCCTTCGAGACACAAGGTATGGTTCCTTGCTGGAAGAATGTCACCTGCATTAGAAGAAATGTGCTCTCAGAATTAAGAAAGAACCAGAAATAGAAATGTGATGATTAAATATATGTGAAGCTATCTTACTTGATCAGCTTCGAGGCCAAAATATTTATGACTTCCAAAAAATTTGCGTGTGGCATCGTCAGTAAATGGGCTAGTCATTATGTACCAATGAATTGGCACAAACCCAGCTGATCCTGCATACAAAAATAGTTTAGACAGCAGGACAAAAAAATTTAAAGCACACAGAACCTTGAAAAACAAACTTACCTTCATTTACAGACTGGGCTGCAAGTCTTTGAACACATAAAATTCGCTCAGCTTGAAGTTGAAACAGTGACTTCCCTGATGGAAGCCCAATACCTGAAGTAAATGAAAGTAATCAAAATTAGCATTAGACCCATTTGAAGCATCAGTTGTTCCACAACTGGATATGAAACCATCCTATTCTAAGTGTCGAAAATAATTTGATAAAAATTAACAGAATATATTTCATGAAATAACTATCAGAATACAATAATCCAGGAATTTGGATTTTTTACTGTGTTTCATTATGTTGATCAGTAATTGCGAATGTTTATAACAACGCAGGGAGTCTGTATATGTTATTTACAATGTTTTTTTTTTTCATGACCTAATAATATGAAGGTAATGCTGAAATTTTCCACTTGATCAAATGTAATTTTATTTTGAAGATTTGCAAGAGGAACATGAAATCTTTGATGTTTTACCGGATTTAATAACCTTTACTTCAAAGAAACATGTAGTCAAGCGCAAACTTTTTGTTTTTTGAGTGAAATCACAATGTTCCCTCCTTGCCCATGTCTGATTGTCAGGAAAACATGATCCCACTGGAAAGTGACTTGAAATATTTTCTCTTTAAAGAATAATGAAATTTTATTCAGAGGAAAGAGAATAAAAATACACAAGGATGCTCCAAACATTAGGATCTTCATGAAGCACTAAAACAATAGAATCCAAAAAGTTCACATAAAAAAATTGACAGAAAAAGGAACAAAAACACACTTCCCTCTATTGTCTTTCCTATATTGCACATCCTTGAACACGTCCGTAAACAGCAACTCCTTATCAGCTAGATAATCAGTGGAAAACGAGTGTTCAAACCACCAGCAAACTAAGAGCTAGGTGAACATAATCAGCCAGTCTCATGGAACATTCCTGTGAATTGGCAAGCAAGTATCCTGCTACCTTGAAATTTTGGAACCCTGAGCTGTAGCCTCCCTCCATGTAAGTCAATAATACACATATCTTGGACCTAACTACATTTTCATCTCCTATGATGCCTGAGAATGCAAGAAGAACGCAGCCTAAATGATTCATTAAAATGCCGCCAATCCTGGAAGGCACTGGATTCTAGATCAAATAGCCACTAAAGTTAAGCTCGATAATCATCTTCCTTGGGCCGGTAACAAGTCAACAAGATCATCTCAATCTAAGGAGAAGAAAAGCCAACCAAAACCAAACCCAGCTCCTGATAGCTTCAGAAATGGGTATTATAAACTCTGATAGGCACATAACTTCAAAGCCCTTAGATTGGATTTTGGTTGGCTTTTTCTTCGCCTTCCAGACTTGATGATTATCAATCCAATGTCATCCTAAAATCAGTTTGACATTTGAGTTTTGGTTCTGAATCCATATCCTGATAGACTTGATGTCAGACTTGATTCGTCCTTTAAATCAGTTTCTTAAGAATTTAAGATGATTATCGGGCTGAACCTTAATGGATGAAACTTAGAAATTGAGAAACTGATTTTAACACATAATTAATGGAATTTGGTCAAATTCCTAGATGAGTTCAAATCAGTTTCTTAATGTTATTGCTGCAATTTTGATTACTAGATCAGATTTATGATGCTAACAAAATGTTCTTGATGGTTTAGATCAGATTCTTAATGATATCAGTAATTTCTTGATAATATATTAGTTATTGATGGTGTTGATATGTTCTTGATTATTCAGCTCAGATGATGCTAACAATATGTTCTTGATGATTTAGATCAGATTCTTAATGATATCAGTAAATTCTTGATAATAGATTAGTTATTGATGGTGTTGATATGTTCTTGATTATTCAGCTCAGAATCTTTATGATGTTACCATATGTTAGATGATTAAACAAAGTTTTGATGTTTTTTATTGTAGAAATATGCAAATTTCAATTTTATAATCATAATTGCATGGGTGCAGAAACTTCTAATCAACAGAAGCATGATTGTGTAAATTTTTTGACATGAAAATTGTGGAAATAGCTGTCGTGACAGCTTCTTGAATTAAAAATTTAGATTTCTAAAAACTGTCATGGTTTCTTTGAGATAAAAAAAAAAATTCAGAATCCTAAAATCTGTTAGGGTTTTTCTGGCATGATTAAAATTCACATTAAATGAATCAGTTAGGGTTTTCTGCTGTGATTAAAATTCAGAATAATTGAATTAGTTAGTGTTTTCCACAGGAATTAAAATTCAAACTAATCGAATCAGTTAGAGGATTTGTAACTCTGATTATAGCCCTTATTCAGATAAGATTTAAAGCCTGAAAAATCTCACACGAATCAGCCCCAAACTTACAGATTTAGGAGAGGGTTTATAATCCTATTCGTAGTCCCTGTTAGATGATATCTTACAGATTACAAAACTCTGGAAGCAATGAAAGTACCCAAAAACCACCCTAAAACTATAGGCTTATAAAAGTAGTATATCGATAATTGTAGGCCCTAATTTTAATGAGAGCTGATTAAACAAATTATCTACTCTTAGGATCGAACGGATGGCCCTAATTGCGCAAGTGATTGAAGTTACAATTAATTACACAAGTAAAGGATTGCTGTCTTGGACAACATGCCCTATGTGATAAACTGATCGGTTAATTGAATTAAATAACTAATAGAAGGCAATTGAATTTATTCTATTCTTATCCATAGATACTTTAATTAAGCATTTAGAATGGATAATAAGATCCCGAAAAAGATATGAGAATTAAAAATAAAAATAAAGTAGAATAATGTAAAAGAAATAATGCTAAACACAAGGTATGTTTATTTATGGAATGAACTTTTATGGTATAATAAGTTGTAAATCTTTAAGATTTAGTTAATTATTAAAATGGATAATTCAAGGGAATGACCTGAACCTGTTATAAATTTAATTATTGATGATAAATGTTCAAATTTACTTTTATTTATCAATGCATGTAAGATATTTAAATTAATATAAACTTCATATATGAAAGTTTAATGGATTTGCATGATTATGAATGATAATTGAAAAATACATGAATGCATTAATGAAATTTGCATAAACTGCATACCCGATTAGAGTGAGGAGTATTGGTTTATAACTCAAAAGCTACTAACAACTTTATCAATAAGAGTCCGGGAATTGATAGTCACCAGCAACTCTTTATAGAGAGAGTGAGATGTTAAGATCTAGGATCCAACACTCACCATAACTCTTTGAAGATATTCCTATGAGATATGGGAAGGGCTTCTGCAGAGTCCTATCATTCAATTTATAGGAAATTATGACGAGCATTTAGACCCAAGATTGGTTGGGCAATGATTTTTAGATTGAGACCATGTTTGGTATTGAAGGTAGGCTCACCAGGATGTTCGGGACATCTATAGGTGTATTACCGTTTTAAAAAAAAAATAGAGGATTGGAATTGTGATCCGATTAGTTGAAAGTACATAGAACTGCGATGTATACGTAGAATGCCACCTATGTACTGAGAGGTCCGGGAACTAAACTCTATATAAGGGGAACGTGTGTTCCAATGTGTTCAATACACTTTACGTTGGAGTAAATCACACTTGGTTGCGTATGCTTTTATTTTTGTTGCATGGCATCGCATTCTATAAGATTCTATTTAGCGCACGCATGCATCCTAGGATTGTATAAAATTGCATAAAATACAATTGTATTATCGCATGCTTTAAATTCTGTTTCGCATATGTTTGTTTTTGGATTATTTTACATATCCAGAGCTTCCAATAGAAACTACGTATGTAGAATCCTACTTACTGAGCATTGTTCATTTCTATTTTTTTTTCACCATATGTAGGTATCACTGAGGAAAATCAGGACTGAATTAAGTATACTTTTCTGGATAAAATTAATGAAACTTTAAGTCTACATAGGGTAGCTAGATTTATTTCAGTTGATAGCAAATGTTAATTGGATTTTGTAGTTTATTTTAGTTATATTTATTCATAGGTTATTTATTTAATAAACTATTTCTACACTTTCATTTTATATCATACGCTGACTGATTTTAATTGTGCTTAGTCTCAATTTATTTAAATTTGAATTAGTGTTTTGTATTTAAATTGATCTTGATAAAGTAGGACACATACACAGCTTAATTCTCACATGAGGTGAGAATTGCAGTAGCACCCCAATCCGTGGATTTACATCATCACTGGTACCAGATTTGAGGCATTACATTCAAAATGTACAGCCACCCTCCATTTGTTATTTGGATAAGGCAACCCAAAAAACTTCATTATTCCAACATTTAGTCATATCATTGATCAACCTAAGATATTGCATGAACCTAAAACCTGCCCAACCTAATATTATACATATAGTGCAAATAGGGGGGAAAATTGTGACTTTTAAAGGGTTTGTAGATGCTTGAAATCATCTCTCAGATAGAGAGATGTGGCGCTTCATTACCTTGTAAGAGGAGGAGGGAGTGCCAAAAGATCAAAGTGCTATAAATACAGGGTTTCTCGTCTCCATTTCATATGGAAAAAGGGTATTCAGGCAGAATGCAGGAGGAATGATTGGATGAGGTGGAGGGGAGGGGCACATGGGTGTTGATGGTTTATATGAATTTCATCCTATATCAGATACAAAATGAGAAGTATTCAAATGTCACTGTTTGATCAAAAGATGATGGATCTGTATTAATTCAATCAAATGGTTAATAGTTTACTAATAAGCTATATATATATATATATATATATATATATATATATATATATATATATATATATATATATATATATATATATATATATATATATATACATGCAAGGGTGGTGAAGAAATTCTAATGAGATACAATAGGAAGTGAATCAAATTATGGCTCAAACCTATGATGTTTTTATGCCCACCGGAGACACAATGGAGTTTGGCCTTGCTTTGGTTCTGTGCTACTCTTATTCAAATTGAGGTGCATAAGAGGAAGAATGATAGAAAAGAAAGGTAAGCTAAGAATCACAAGTAATGTGCACGATGGGGAAAGACGTGTCCCACGTTCTTCAACAGAGGTAGAGGATTATTGAGGAGTCAAAAGCATGATCTGATGGGGCTGCTATGCCACAAAAGATTTATTTGTGTCTATGTTAGTCACCTTTTAATTCCAGGTTAATCCTTATCATCCTTTATGGAAAATAACTGTAGCAAGGTATTATGCACTCAATTCCTTCTGGTACCCTGCGTGCAGTATTTATGTTCAGCCTCTACTTGGTAACCTTGTTTCTATAAGCACCTCCAAATCTTTTGCTTTCATGTGAATATGTGGATGATGATCAGATGTGCCTAGGTTATCGACCCAATTGTGGCTTAAGTTAGTGGTGGAAGTGGGGACTTTAGAGGAGAGGGCACAGATCATATCAGAATGGGTTGCAGTAGATATTAGATAAGATCACCATTTTATATCAATTGAAGGTTAAGGATAACAATGGTGCTTCTATTAGTATTCCAAAAGTCAATGAGAGGTTTAGAAGGGTAGAGGAGGGTTTTTAAACACAAGTGTGTGGATTGAAACAGGAAAACTAAGAACCCAGAATGTTCTTTGCATTGTAGAGACACATGAGGTAGAATGAGCATAATTCTATCATCAGCGAAGATCCTTCCAGAATATATGAGGATTAGGAGCTCAGCCAAGAAGAGAGCAATGGAGGATCTATTTTATAGTGCTAGTTATTCGTGTCTTACATGAAACAAATGAGTTGTTCAATTGCAAGTGGGTTTGCCACGTATGGGGTGATGAGAAGGGAACAAGCACTGGGAAGTGGGAATATCTACCCTATATCAGGACATTGGGGGGGTAAAAGAGATGATGTGCCCTACTAATATCACTTTACTCAACCTTATTTTTTCTTGCTGTAGTTTCATCCACAACTTTTAAAGCAACCAAACCCAGCATTCCTGAATGGTTGTACTCTACATATGTAATTCTAACCTTGGTCAGATTAATGCGACCAGCATATTGCAAAGACCTCAGTTGGTACCGAAGTTGCACTGTGTGCTCTAAAAGCTACACTTACAAGATCAATAAGAAATATTTGAACAGAATATTTCTGCATCCTATTTTTGCACCCCAGCCTTCAGTAAGAAATACAATATAATGATGTCTATTTCATATAGAGATGAGATATTCATAAAGGATTTGAGTTGCAGAAAAATTCTTCAAATATAAACTATACGTGATAAATACTTACTAAAACAACCCTTAGGATCAGAACTTCCAAGCCGAGTTCCCTGAATTCACATATAAGTATGAAGAAATACTTAGGTCTAATCCAACATGAAGAAAGCTAGATAGACACTTATTGAAATAACCAATGATAAAGAAAATAATAAAATGAATCGATAAATGAATAGAGTAATAACTAACTTATTACAAACTACAACATCTGCCTCATGCAACAAAACTTAACATCTGTGAACATGCCCAATAACAAAGAAATAACTCAAAAGAAGAATAAACCAACACATGATACCCAATCTTGATTTTGTAAAAGACTCAAATCAATTTTCCTATGCAACCTTAACTCTCAACATCTAAAAACTGTAAATTATCAAAAGATTATAAGTTCTCATTACTATACTAAATTTATGGGAACCTGGTATGCTTGTTCAGAAATGTTTTGAGGGGTTAGGGGATGACGTAAGTTCCATATAAATTAAAAGCACAATGCAGTTATCAGACTCTAGCAGAATTTTACATGATGTTCTTGATTTAGCATTCTACTAGCACCATTCCTGGTAAATCAAGAGACATTTGCTTAGCTGTTTTCTGTTAAACCATCTCACAGTATGTTGATTGATAATTATGCAAGCGCATAAGCTAGTCTCATATTGAAAGCAATGTAGTAGCTGAAACGAACTTAGAGGTTCATTTTTCCTCAGGCAATATGCACATGATGACGAATAGAGCCATCTTTGCTAGCAAAATGCTGGTCAGTCAGCTAAATGCTGACCTTACTCCTTTAATGTTGAAAATGTGATAATGTTTTACAACTTAGTACGAACTCTGCCTTGGTGATTATAAAATGTTCTTCATTAACAGTTCAGTCCTAACCAACCTGCCTGTAAATTATTTGCACTCAATTTTTTATAGCCCTTGGATGTCTCCCTCTGCCTTTGCATGTTGGGAAATATAGGTTATCAGATTTATCTTTCATATTTCAGCAATTTCCCCACTCATTGTAATGAGGCTATTGAAAATGTAAAGAGCTACAAAATACAAATTTTCATTTTTCCTGCACAACCACACCCTCTGTACAATCAAATTTGCCACTATACAAATAGTTCAAACTTGATACTGGTGGTGTGTAAATGGGAAACTCATGCTGTGTTGCTTCAGGATGATTATTTGGAATAATCGAGGGAGATAAGACCTTGGTGAAAAGAGTCAACTAATAACCTTGACCATTAATCTGGTACCGTCATGGGGGCTATTGTTGGCATGAGATATAGGTATTGAAAAGTAGGTATCTGAATTTGATCCAATGTCTTCCATCCAGCTTCTCATTTAAGGGCTGGGGAACAACCCCCCACCACCCTCCCCCCCCCCCCCCCCCCCCCCCCAATATAAGTTTTCCACTGCTGTTGGAGTGCAGAACCTTACAAAATACAGGTTGCAATATGAGGTTATTATTTCCTCAGAGGGTGATTTGTGAACAACTTTTGGTCAAGAGGGATCAA